>JBBPDI010000029.1:23019410-23033480 GCA_037974545.1 Cucumis variabilis | reverse complement strand
TTATTAACGTATCTTGACATTAAATTCCCTTCAAAATTACATAAAACTATATTTAAACTTTGGAAGTCCATAACTTTCACCATAGTTGGCCGAATTAGGATTTTTTTTATTCCATGTAACTTTTCAAGATCTACGCCTTTGGTAAGTTGCCGAAGGCAGCTTGTCCTTCCTTCATCCCAAAAAACGTTGGCCTTCAAATTGGATTAGACAATGTTTTTCATCAAAGTTTCAGTTTTTTTAATGTTGAAATTAACACCTTAAAGTTTCTCTATGGTTCTAATTTTTGTATATTCTTTCTTCTATATGTAGTAACAATACAAGAACATACATAATTAGGTGTAGCGGTACCCATATGTGGCTATGTCCACGTTCCATTGCAACTAGATCATAGATACTGGATTTGATTTGAAATTACTCATTGATATTGATGAGATTGATTTTACTACAAGATATTGGATACACTGAGATTGTTTGAATGTTTGAATGATATTTGAATGCATATGGGTTGATTATGAAAAATATTATACTTTTTACCAACAATATTTTTATCTTAGGTTTAAAGAATTATAGATGCTGACGAAGGAGAAAGTCCAAACAATATCAAGGAATTACAAGATACCTATAAGGTAATTCTAAGGGTGGATGTATATACCTTCTATTTAATAATGGAAGGTATTTTTTAAAAAAAAAATAGAGGAACTCTTGATGCACAACATTCAGCGTCGGAAGTTCCTGGACATCTTCTGACACTATATTGACAGCGTCTTCGACGTTTAAACAATATCGGAAGATGTTCAGGAACTCCTAACGCACAGCATTCAGCGTCGGGAGTTCCTCTCCCGACACATTTTTCTCGACTTGTATCTTGACGTATATTTATGCATCAGGGAAGCCTTTTCTGATGCTTTTCATATATTTCCCGATGATTTTATGCATCGGAAGAGCCCCCTTTTCTTGTAGTGCATGTTAGTTTAGTATTCTTCTTAAATCATGCTTAACTTAAACTTAACTCGTGTTTAGCAAACTAATCAGACTTCTCCTTGCCTCGGTCATCACCTGATAATTCGTTAAGTGTTTGGTGTTGCCTTTTTTTCTTGTTATCTTGTTGTATAGCATTGCCTTTCTTCACAATGTGTAGTCTGATTCCTTCGCCTTCTATCCCTTTCCTCACGTTATCTCAAAACGTCGATTCAAGCTTAATTCTACTAACTTCAAAAAAATAGTTTACAAGAAACCCATTGAAAAAATGAAATAGTTGTAAATTTCCTTTAAATGTTACTTTAGTGTTATTAAGTATGGAAATAGCTAGAGGAACAGTAAGAACAAATAACAGATAAAGCTTTGTTAATCCAATTCATTGAAACCCACCTACATCTGGATGGCTTTTAGCTAGGATAAGAGGCCATTATTAAGATTCAAATGACTAAACAACTTATAATAACTTAGAAGAGATCCCTTCTAGTATAATAACTCTTTTTAGTCATAAACAAAAACTAAAAATAAACAGGTTCCTCCTAAATTGTGTTTGAATCTACTGAAGATAAATTAGGCTCCCCTTGAAGTAGATGACTAGTAATCCACTATCTCAATCTTCTTTATATCACTTTAACCACTAATGAAGATATCAAGAACTCATCGTAAAATATTTAAGAAGGTAATACATTTTACCTTCGTACAGATTCTTCACGTACTGTATGAACTTCGAAAACTGTAGCAGCAAGAATAACTCAAACAAGTAGAGAACTTCTTATTTTATAGTGTCGAGAAGCCTAGAGAAAAACAGAAGATCTTTCTTCAATTCTTTAAAGATAAAGGACTCCAAGGGATGAAGAGAATCTTTATCTTTTATCATTTATTTAAATATTTAAAAATCTTTTATCTTTTAAATATTTAAATAACTTTTATCTTTTTCTTTAATCAACAAAATGATCTTTTATCTTCCTTTAAATAAAAACAAATTATTTAAAATATTTGACAAAAATGCAACAAACTTTTCATTTTGTCAAAAGTGAATAGATTTCATTTTATGTTCAACAATAGACAAACTTGAAACTCTTCTTTAAAAATAAAGCCACCAAGAGACAATAACACTGAAAATATATTCATATAAGAATAACAAAAGAGCAACCATTTACAAAATAAGCCCTTAATATAATACAGGATCATATAGAGAAGTTCAGTAGTCTTAAAAATCAGACAGATAAGATCAGCAGTAAATATCCACCCAAAGCAAGTCAACCACAAGCCATTCCATTCCATAATACTCCCCCTTTGAACATAAAATAGAGAATCTCAACCTTCAGAAGAATTTGTGGAACTTGGAGATGAAGAACAACTATCAAATGACATTTCATAAATCTAGCAAATGAAAATGCTTAAACTCAAAGCATGTTTTAAAACATAAATTCTTAAATCAAGTTTAGAAATTTATTTTAACATCATTTTAGTCACTCACGATTTTTGGTTAGGTTCTTAGCTTATAGATTTTCCATGTTTCCTCTCGCTTGAAAAATAACAATCAAACTTAAGTAAGTTTTGGGTTCCATCTAAAGAAAACTTATTCAACTTCTTCCCTTTTTCCTTTTCTAAGCAAACACTTTTCTTACTAATCTTAATCGTTTTGGATTCTTGGATGGTCTTGTGTTGGAATTTATATCCTAAAACTCGTAGTTTATAAATCATATTCTATTCAATAAAGTTGTTATTGATACTATAATCTTAAAGCCAATAAACTAAGGACCTGAGGCTATTATTGAGTAAACTTGAACTTTATGTAGAGACATAAACGTAGATCAAGTTCGACCGTATAGCTTACATAGTCTATAGTATATGAATACGGTTGGATATTTTATTCTAAGGACACTATGGATGTGGTCTGCTTTATAGTTAATACAAGCGATATGATCCTGAATCGTTCATGTAAAGACATGAAAGTGGGGACATCCTATGTAAAAAGTTTACATAAGACACGAACCATGAAATACTCGCTTTAAGGTTATAACACCGTTGACTTTAATAAAACTGACTATTTCATTTATAGATATCCAATGTAACTTAATCTTAATCCTGAGTTAACTATGAACTTTTGTTCACACGGTATTATCCTTAGATCTGCATAGGTGAAGGTAGCTCCATGGCGTTGGCCCAATAAGCTTCCCATTTCAGGGGTAAGACTGGGTGGATAGCTAGGGACATAGGGTGCAAGACGGAATTCTCTCCTATTCGTTTTAGAGATAGTAGATAGGTTGTTCTCTTGAGGACTAAATCCAAGTCTTGAACAAGGGGCCCCACCTTCTTATTAGCTCGAGAGGGATTCGGTTTATAGGTTGGACTTTCAACCAATTATCAATAGTGGATTAGTTGGGACTTAAGGAGCAAGATGTAGTCTCGAGGGTAAAACAGTACGAACAACTTGTGAAGGATTAACTTACTTATCATGGTTATATCACATGGACACAAATATATCTATAGTTAGGGGAGTGCAACTACAGGACTTTAATGGAATGATCCGTTAGTTAATGAAGGTTGATTACTCGATCTAAAAGAATTTAACCAGTTAATCTTGGATCGTTGGAGTCTATGATCTATAGGTCCATTAGGTTCTCCCGCTAGCTCACAAGGAATCAACTTATAACATTATGATGGAATAATTCAAATTGTTCGAATTAGGTAAAGAGAGAGAAACCGACGAATATATTTGATATGCTTGTTGATTATATGTTTCAAATAAAGCTTCATATTTGGAAGCTCAGAATTGATGAAAACGGTCAAAGTTGTGAAAAGTTGAAATGTTGACTTTTGATTTTGAAAAGTCAAACTTTGACCGACTTTATATTCAAATGTGATTTGAGTTTCAAAGAAATAAATGCAAATTCATGCTCGGGAAGTCAAAATTTATCAAGACGGACAAAATTCTAAAAAGTCAAAATGTTGACTTTGGACTTGAAAAAGTCAAATTTTGAATTTGATTTAAATGTTAAATTATGATATTGTCCTTAGACTAATTTGAATAATAATAATTGTTGAGATTTAGCAAACTTATCACTTGCATGTGGTATGCAAATGGCTTATTCCATGCAAAACACCTATCCCACTAAGAATGCCAAGTGGTGAGATAGGGAAACTCTTGCATGCAGTTTACTTGTAAAAGTTTCTTTTGAAAAGATGACCCTTGTGTTTAAAAAATGCAAGAATTAATTTTGTAATTGTGAATTACAAAATAATCCATCAACTTCTTTTACTCTCAACAAATAAAAAAGCATCTAATAGTTAGGTTCCTCCAAAATTCCATCTCTCTCTAATTCCTTCACCGAATGGGTTCCATAACCTGGTTCTAAGTCCCAAGAATGGCAGGTAAACCCTAGTGGTAGTCCTAGCTTCAAGTTTTTGATGAGATTGTGAAGAGTTCGTGAGAAGATTACAAGAAGAGGAAAGCATCAAAAGTGAGTTTTTCTTTTAAACCTTATCTTTGTTTCAATTATGGTTGTAATGCATTACTAAATCAACACAATTTCAGTCAAACTCTCACATAAACCTATCGATGCATTTTAATTTTGTGCGTAATCGTTTGTCAATCCATAAAGTAGAACTTTAATTAATCTTAAATTGAAGGCTCGATAATAAAAATCTCTTACCTCAAAAATAGAATTATTTTTTTTTGCCAAATTCCTTGATGCAAATTAAACCACAAACTAACCTAAACATAAGAAAAATATTTAATAATTTTACTTAATAAAATTATCGATTATGCCCAAACAATCATCACACTTTTCACAATAAGCATTCCCAAGTAACCACGGGTTACATAAATCATTTTCCTTTGCACATTCCACAATAGCCTTACACCAAACCAATGACTACCATTCATAAATTATCAGTAACTCATAACTAAGTCAATAGTTATCCATCACAATTGTCATAGTAACTCATAGGCTATCTAAATAACTCCTCATAACAGTTATCGTAGTAACCCATAAGCTAAGTAAATAATTCATCAGTAATAGACTTCCAGTAAACCATCACAGTCTAATTCACAACTTAGCATATCAGTAATCCATAATAGGCATGTAAACAATCAGCATACTTCACAGCAAGCATAAGCAATTCTTATAGTAAGCATATGCAAATAATTATTCTTTACCCCTTAGCCTAATCCAATGGCTACCCTTCACAATTTAACAGTAACCTTAGGTTATACAAATAATTCATCATCACAAACATGTCACAGGCTATATGTATAGTCGTATTTCCATATCATATAGTAATCCAACCCTCAATCGAGGATCTAGTAGTAGAACCCTTACCTTAGGTTATGCTAAATTCCTTGCAACAAACAAAACCACAAATCCACCTATGCATAACCAAAATTAATATAACAATTTTTACCAACATGTTACTCATTTAATTATCTTAGCTTACCAAACTTACCTAATTAGAGGTTGAAAAATTCTCTCACCATTGACAGAAAAGTTCACCACTTAAACCCTCGATCTTTACCAAAGAGACCTTCCAAAGGCATGCAACCAAAATTAATTCCAATAATAAACTTAATTTAGAGTCTCCATTAACCTTTAATGGGTGTTAAAATCTCACAATAAAGATCCAAAACACTTGTCTAACTCACCAATCTGAATCAAAATTGATGAGTGGCGAAGGCAGAAGGTAATAGCGACAGACAACACACAACCAGCCTGGATGAGGCTGGATGAAGAAGAAAGCAGCCTCAGAGAACAACAAAGAAGAAGCAAGGGAGAAAGAGTCAGCGGCTGGGGTAGGGAAGAAGATGAATAGGTTTTGTCCTTTCACAACTAATGCATAATAACTTGTTGAAATATAAGTTATTACAGCCTTTTAGATAGAATAATGAGATCAAAACGTGTAGTAAGTGTATCAAAATGCGTAGCTTATGTTGTAAATTCATAAATATTCTGAAGTACACTCTACATAAGTGTTGATGCTTGTTTCACCCTGTTTTTAGTGTATTAACACAAGATATGAACAAAAGAAGAAGCTAGTGAATCGTAGAGGAACTTGAGAGAAGACCTTGCCCACTAAGTAGAATTTCTAGGCGAGAACCACATCAACACGCAAGAAAGATTTACTAGAAGACAAAAAGTTAGATGGAGTTGATGTGACTTGACAGAGGCAACTTTCGACACTGACATGTTCAGAAGGATAGAAGTTTTTCGTCAAAATTTACCTATAAAAGGATTCCATGCCTACCAAGTCAAGGAGATCGACTTTAAGAGAAGTCTGATGTCTGAATGGACTGGTCGTATGCCTAAATGGGCAAAACCCTAAAAAGTGATGGAAAAGAGTAGGCTCTCCACCGTCTGTAAGAGTCTTTCTTCCTCTTCCCGATCAATTTGTAGGTGAAAGCTTAAGGCTTGAGTAGAAAAGATTCCATTTTCGATATCCTCTAACTTGTAATGTTCATTTTTGTACATTCAATTATTTATTTCTTTTCAATGTATTTTTTCATATTGTATAGTGGTCTAAGGCTTACAATCTTTAATATATTGCATGTTTATACTTTGTCAATCCATCACATCTTTACTATTTATCTGTTAATGTGTTATTTGTAGTTTAGGTCTGTGATAAGTTCTTGATAAGAAGCTTAAATGAAGAGTAAAGTTTAGAACTAAGCTTTGATATCAATTTCCTATGTTCGACACTGGATTACCCAGAAAACCTATTGTTTTGTTTATACTTGGACAAGCAATAGAAAAATTTGTACTCAACAAGGACTTAGTAATTACATGATGGAGAGATACATAGCCAACATATATAGTATGCAGTGACCATGATCAATGACTCACAACATAGAAACAGTTATACACATGCCCTAAGTCCAAACCAAATCAACCAAGTTTTTGGTCATCAATGCACAAACCCTAATTTATAACGGTATAATAACAAAACTAATAATACTTTATTATTATTTAATTCTGATTGAAAATAGTAGACATGCACAGCATAATTACGGATCAATTTTACCCTAATTGCATCTAAACTATTTAGAAATTAGCATGCATCAAATATCGTAATTAAAAGAAATTAGAGTTAATAGAAAACGTACCTTCAAAGTTTTCTTAATCCTTGTAATGATCTTCTCATGAACACCAACCTGGGATCACCACTAGAGTTGACTTGCTATTTTCTAAACATAGAACCAGGTTGTAGGAGATAAGTGAAGGAAATTAAGAGAGAGATGAAAATTGGAGGTGGAACTTTGGTTTGAGATTTAAGAGAGAAAATTAGGTTGGTATAGTTTTATAATTCAAAAATATAAAATTTTAATAAAGTTTTCAAACTATTGAAAAATAGCCTTCAAATAACCTAATTACATGCAAAATTGCATTAATTAGTTCATCAAATCTCAACACCTAACATTCTACTAACCATTAGTGGAA
Source organism: Cucumis variabilis (assembly GCA_037974545.1). Classification (NCBI taxonomy): domain Eukaryota; kingdom Viridiplantae; phylum Streptophyta; class Magnoliopsida; order Cucurbitales; family Cucurbitaceae; genus Cucumis; species Cucumis variabilis. The sequence goes on along the minus strand of JBBPDI010000029.1, from coordinate 23,026,068 downwards.
CTTAGTGGGCTAGGTGTTTACATCCCACTAAGTGTTAGTGGGATTATCCAAGAAAATGTTGGATTTTTTCAATATTTTAACTTTTTACCATTTTGTTTGTCTTGACTAATTTCGACCTTCTCAGCATATATACACATTCATTTTTAAAAAATTAAAATTAAATTGAAAATAAAGTCTGTCATAGTTTGACTTTTCAAAGTCAAAAGTCAACATTTTGACTTTTTTTCAACATTGATAATTTTCATCAATTCTGAACTTTCAAATATGAATATTTAAATCACATTTAAACATAAATCTTTATATGATAATCACCCATCATATCACATACACTTACCTAATTCAAAGTTTTTAAACTAATTCAACTATTATTCTAAGTTAATTTCATATGAGTTAGTACAAAAATCTAATGGACCTATAGATCATGGGCTCTAACGATCGGAGATTAACTGGATAAACTATTTTAGACCAAGCTAATCAACATTCGTTAACTAACGGGTCATTCCACTAAAGTTCTATAGTTGCACTCCCATCACTATAGATATAAAATGTATCCTTGATCAATAAGTTAATTCTTCACAAATTGTTGGAACTTAGACTTGGTCGAAATACCATTTTACCTCTAAGATTACACCTTTCTCCTTAAGCCTCACTGATCCACTATTGAATAATTGGTTTAAAGCTAAACCTATCAACCGAATCCTCCTTAAGCCAATGAGAGTGTGGGTCCTTATTCACAACATGAATTTAGTCCTTAAGGGAACTAACTATCAACTAACTCTAAAGCGGGTAGGAGTGAATTCCATCTTGCACCCTATGTCCCTAGTCATCCACCTGATCTTACCACTGAAATGGGAGGCTTATTGGGTCAGCGTCGTTAAGTTACCCTCACCTATGCAGATCTGAGAATAATTCCATTTTAACAAAAGTTCATAGTTAATTGAGGATTAAGATTAAGTTACCTAGGTTATCAATCATCGAAATAAGCAGTTTTAAACAGTCAATGGTGTTATAACATTAAAGGAACTATTTCATGGTTACAATCTAATGTAAACTTTTTACATAAGATGCCTCCACTTTCATGTCTCCACATGAATGATTCATGATTACATTGTTTGTACTAACTACATAGCAGAACAAAACTGAATATATTTTTTAAAAAAAGGAACACTTCATTGATTTTAAAATATATTCGACACATTTGTTCAAAAATACAAGAAATAGATATTAAATTATTCTTCAGCTTTTGAGAAGCATAAAAAACATTTTAAAGTATGATATATCTAACAAAATAACTTTAGATCTTCTACTGCTTCAGGCAAGTCAACCTCTTTTGTTCCAAACTTTGAGGATGATCCCACCTTCTACAAGCTTTTCAATAACTAGCTTTCTGAAATGAAAAGTAAATATGATTAGTGGCTCCTGAATCTAGTATTATTCAGGTTGAAGTATCATATTCCAATAAGCATGTTTCAATAGCTAGTAAATCATATTTACCTTGTGCTTCCTTCTTAGCTTTCTTCTTAGCAAGGTACTTTGAGAAATTTCTCGACCAATGCCCGCTTTGGTTATAGTAGTAACATTTACCTTTTGTAACTTCCTTTTCCTTACTATTCTTGGGAGACTTCCTCTTTCCCCTCTTCTTCATTTGCGGAGGCCAAACTTTAGTTTTAGAGGACGATCTTATCATAAACTCTTTCTCTGTTGTAGCAACATTTGCTTCAACTTCCTTCCTTTTGTCTATGGTAAGATTTTGAAATCGTTGAAGCTCATTTAAAAGGAAGGTCAGAGTGAACTAAAGCTCACTTGGTTTGTCTCCTCAATAGGACCACCATTTACTTCAACAGTATTGAAGTATATCATATCCAGGACATCTTCTTTAACAGAGGTTCATTCCTTCAGTCGCTCGGTGTAAATGTGCTTGATTCGTTCGTGTTTAAGGGACCATGAAGGCTGACCAAAAATCTCTATCAATGAATGCATAACCTATTTAGTTGTGGCTAAGGATTCATGTTTCTTTGCCAAAACATCAAACATGCTGGCAAGAACATAGACACGGGCCTTTCCATTGGCCCTAACCCATCTATCATATGCTTCTCCAATATTTTGATTAGCATTTGAGGTTAGGGCTTGAGGACGTTCCTCATTTAAGACAAACCTTAAATTATCTACCACAAGTATTGTATTTAGGTTTGATTTTCATGTCGCATAATTGTCACTTTTAAGTTTCTTAAAAGCTAAAAGTTTTACTATTAAGCTATTCATGCTGAAAAATAAAACATATTTTATTTAGTAAAAAAACTATAACCTTTTAAGAACCAATTTAGTTTAACAAATATTAATAATGTACCCATCATTCTTATGTTTTGCAACGATATTTCAAAGATTTAGAATAACCTCCACCGAAAGTACTCGATTATTCCTTCTTTGAACCAAGACAATCTTAACTAGATCCTAACTCTAGAATAACATTTTATTCTTTATAGCACTTAATTATCGCTACTTTGGTAAAAAATTTGCTAACAACTTTAGTAATTCTTGTAAGTGTAACCTACCATTATTTTGGGATTTCAGTAATCATAATTAACATGCTTCCAAAAGTGGAAAGTCAATATGAAAGAGACCTGATCCATATTTGAAGTTTGCAGTGTTTCGAATCCTATAATAAAATCCTCCGAAGGGAACGTCACTCTAGGACAGACAAGTAGACACGTTATAGGAATATTACAGTGCGACCTAATGAAAGAGATCGTGGTCTATGTTGTGACATATCTCTCACCCACTTACTATGAACTACTTCCCTTATTCACCTTGATATTGATCCATGCAAACACTCTTCGAAGGGAGTCTGCTCCTATGCAAGACCCAAAGTCCTGCATTGACCTCACGGTGTGAACTCTTAGGGATGCTAGAGCTAAAAGTATGCTACTTTTCTCTAGCTTAAGTGTTCTATGATATTTTTTTAAGGGTAAAATAAAATTAGGATCATATTTAGGCTAACCTAAACATATCTTTAGTCTAAGTGAAACATCTGAGCATAACCATTATATTGGATTTTAACCTAGATATCGAGGTCTATGTGATAAACCAATTTTATTACCTCACATCTCTCACACATGCTCATAAAACTAGGTTAATAGGCTTAAGAACCGATTATGATCTCTAGGTATCAGGTGTTCCATAAACCGTCAACTTAAGAACCTCTAACCTTAGTCATCTTATCTAACTTGTTGACAAGATCGAATTAGTTGAGCCTCTTGTACCCAATTTTACAAGCTATCGACCTAATTCTATGAAAATTGGTTTATATGATTTTAACCTAAGTGAGTATGCAACTTATCTTTAGTAATAGATGTTAAAAGTCTAATCATTTTATAACACTTATAAAAGAACTAGGCAATACTATAATAGTCATCCAACATCCATTATATAATCATTATATAAAGAAATCAATTGATATGGATTTTAATTTATTTAACTTTTAATTAAAAAAGTTATGAATATTTACCCTACTCTATTCTATTAAATATTTTTTAACTAAAAGTTAAATAAATTAAAATCCATATTAATTGATTGGTTTATATAATGGTTATATATTGTTAGATGAATATTATAGAATTGTCTAAAGTTTTTATAAATGTTATAAAATAAATTAGACATTTAAAGTCTATAACAAAGATAAGTTGCATGCTAACCGAGGTTAAAAATCATATCAACCAATTTTCATAGAATTAGGTTGATATCTTGTAAAACTGGTTACAAAATGCCCACTTGAATACAGTCTTGTCAACAAGTCAGATAAGATGACTAAGGTTGGAGGTTCTTAAGTTGACGGTTTACGAAACACCTACTACCTGGAGATCGTAATCAACTTTTAAGCCTAGTTAACCTAGTTTTATGACCATGCGTGAGAGTGTGAGGTGATAAAGCAGATCTATCATCTAGACATTGTAGGTTAAAATTTTGTATAATGGTTATGTTGGATGTTTCACCTGGACTTAGGATATGTTTAAGTTAGCCTAAATATGATCCTATTTTTATGAGTACCCTTTAAAAATCGTCAAAGAACACTTCATCTTGAGAAAAGTAGCGTACTTTTAGCTCTAACGTCCTTAAGAGTTCACACCATGAGGTCCATGCAGGACTTTGAGTTGTGCATAAGAGCAGACTTCCTTCAGAGATTGTTTGCATGGATCAATATCTATGTGACATGGAAATCAAACCTAAATACACTACTTTTCTTAGATGATTTAAGGTTTGTCTTAACTGAGAAACATCCTTCAGTCCATGTCTACCTCAAATGCTAATCGAAATGTCTGATGTTTTGACAAAGAAACATGAATCCTTAGCTACAGCTAAAGAGATTATGGATTCACTGAGGGAGATGTTTGGTCAGCCTTCATGGTCTCTTAGACATAAAGCAATTAAGCACATTTGAGTGTCCCAGAAGGGAAGTGGGAGAATGTATCATTGGATTTTATTACAGGGCTACCTAGAACCTTGAAGGGTTACATAGTAATTTTGGGTTGTTGTAGACAAGCTTACGAGTCAGCACATTTCGTTCTAAGGAAATCCACTTATACTGCTAGTAAGTGGGCACAGTTGTATTTGACTGAGATTGTGAGACTGCATGGAGTGCCTGTATCGATTGTCTCTGTCGAGATGCACGTTTTACTTCCAAGTTTTGGAAGGCACTTTAGACTGCCATGGGCATGAGGTTATATTTCAATACAGTTTTTCATCCATAGACTGATGGTCAAACTAAACGTTTGAACCAAGTTTTAGAGGATATGCTACGAGCTTGTGTTCTAGAGTTTTCAAGTAGTTGGGACTCTCACTTGCATTTTATGGAGTTTGCTTATAATAACAGTTTTCAGACTACCATTGGCATGGCACCGTTTGAGGCTTTGTATGGTAAATGTTGTAGAACTCCTATTTATTGGAATGAGGTTGGTGAACAGAGATTGATGGGTCCTGAGTTGGTTCAGTCTACTAATGAAGCTATTTAGAAAATTAGAGCACGTATGCTAACAACGCAGAGTAGAAAAAAAAGTTATGCAGATGTGAGACGAAATGATCTTGAGTTTGATGTGGGAGACAAAGTGTTCTTGAAGGTGGCACCTATGAAGGATGTTATACATTTTGAGAAGAAAGGAGAGTTGGGTTCTCGTGTAGTTGGACCGTTTGAGATTTATAGAGGATTGATGTTATGGCATATCGCTTGGCATTGCCACCATCTCTCTCTGTAGTTCATAATGTCTTCCATGTTTTGATGTTAAGGAAGTACGTGACAGATCCATCTCATGTAGTGGACTATGAACCACTAGAGACTGATGAGAATTGGAGCTGTGTGGAGCAACCAGTTGAGATTCTGGCTAATGAAGTGAAAATGCTTCGTAACAGGGAGATTGCATTAGTGAAAGTATTGTGACGGAACCATCGAGTTGACGAGGCAACATGGAAGCGAGAGGATGATATGAGAGCTCGTTATCCAAAGTTATTTGAGGATTAGAACTTTCAAGGATGAAAGTTTCTTAAGGAGGAAAGAATGTAACACCTCCAAATTTTAAGGTATTATATTTTTATCTTATTTTATTTATATCAAATTATCTTTGTTTGAAAATTTTTAAGTTTTAGGGTGTTATTATATTTAGGATTTAAAGGGGAAAGAAAAGAAATTAAGGAAAAACGGAAAACGAAAAAAAAAAAAAGAAATTGGAAAGGGTAGTAATAATTGATAATATTATATTATTATTATTATTATTAATTAGTATTATTTATTAGTATTAAGTGTTTTTTAAAAAAAAAAGAAATTAAAATTTCTTTTCTCTTATTCCTTCTGTGCGTACACGCCTCTCCCCCCTCCCCCTCGGTTTCTCTTCATCTTCTTCCTTCCCCTTTCTCTTACCCTAGTGTCATCACCCTAAATCCCGACTAGCCATCGTGACGCTCTATTCATATCTTCCGCCACTCCCTTCTCCAATCTCTCTTTTCTTTTCCGTCCACTTGAGCCGTAAGTGTAGATCCGATTCACTGCGCTTAACCCTCCAACCAGTTCGCGCCTCTGCGACGACCACCAACCGTTCTACACCACCGTGACACTCTGTCTCCGTCTACTTCGGTTGTGAAGCCCGATGTCTCCTACATCATAGCGACATTCAAATCAATCAGTGTTGCTGTCCCATAACTCGCAAAACTCGACGTTAAGCTTGCTGTCGTTCCAATCACAAGGGGTACATCTGCGAAGCCATCGTCGCGCCTTCAACAGTGGTTCGAATCGTCGATAGCCGCATCTCCCTTCACCGATCATGAAGCATCGCTGCGTGACTCCTTGCCTTCCAGTCGTGAGTTGCAAGTTGGCCCACGCTCCTGCACACTATTTCGTTTTGCTTCGTGCACCGCTGCCTCTGCTTCATCGTAAACCGATAAAGTGTTGTTGGTAAAACTTAAATTATGGATTCGTAGTTGTTTCATAATTAATTCAAGTGTTATTGTTGAATTAATCGCTGGATCGTTATCATTGAAGGTAGCGCTTGAATTCCTTGGGCTCATAACAAATTTAGATTTTAGTTGGAGCTCGTTTTACTTTTACATGGGTAAGTGTAGGAGTTTCATTGAGGAAAATTATGAGAGAGTTTTGTGAAAGTAATCGAATTTCTTA
>JBBPDI010000029.1:22998252-23019310 GCA_037974545.1 Cucumis variabilis | reverse complement strand
ATGATTTAGTTAATTATTAACTAATTGATTAATTGTTAATTAATTAGTAGATTTGATAAAAAGAATCTCATAATTCTTTCCTACTCCTTTTCTTATTCCAAGAAGGAAATAGAGTTATAAATATCTGAAAGAAAACCGTTTTCTTTAACCAAATTCATCTAAAAAAGATCAATGCTTTTTCTCTCTGCAAAAAGAAAAGAATTTCTCCAAACTACCTCTAAACATTTTTCCATCCCAATTGGTTTCCACAAAACAATCACATCCCAAATGATAGAAAGGTCTCTGACGGGTGGTGTCCCCAATTCAGTGATTTGTAGATTCAGAGACGTCACCGAAAGTAAGTTCTCGTATCTTATAAATTAAAAGCATTGTTAGATTTATATTTAGAATTTTGATTCAAAAATTTTGCCAATGTATTGTTATTTTTAAGATTTTCAAATTAATTTGAGAAATGGTCCTGTAAAACCTTCCGCTTCCATAGGGCTTTTATCCCTTCACATATTGGCTTACAATCTTATCCACATATAACTTAGTCAACTTAGCCAATTTATCCAATGAAAAAGTTTGCTTAATGGGGATAAACTGCATCGTCTTGGTACAACGGTCCATAATTACCCAAATTCCATTAAAGCCACTAGATGTTTTAGACAAAGCAAACAAGAAATCCATAATGATATGCTCCCACTTCCATTTTGGAATAGGCAAAGGACACAATAATCCTCCAGTCCTTTGGCGTTGCGTTTTGACTTGTTGACAAATCAAACACTTAGCTACAAACTCGGCTATCTATCACCGCATACCTAGCCACCATTAATAGACTTTCAAAGTTCTATACACCTTGGTACTTCCAGGATGCATCACGTAAGTTGAACTATGCGCTTCTTCTAAAATAATTTCCTTCAACGTCTTACTTTTTTGAAACACAGTCTTCCTTCTTTTAACAATGCGTCATAATTTCTAAACACGTAGTTTGATCGCCTTTCATATCTAACTTCTTCAACTAAATTTCTTGACATAAGGTCTTCTGGTTGTGTTTTAACATTCTCTTCTTCAAGTGTGGGCTTAACTTGGAAATGTGTCATCAAATTCCCAACTAATCATGCGTTTAAGATTGCCTAGCAATTTCTTAATTCCTTTCGTAAAGTTATTCTTCCTTTTTCTTCCTTGGTTGAGCCCTTTCTGCTTAACGTGTCAGCTACAACATTGACTTTTCCAGGATGGTATGCACTTGTTCATTCATAGTCTTTAATGAGCTCCATCGATCGCCTTTGTCTACAATTTAGTTCCTTTTGGTAAAAAATGTACTTCAAGCTCTTATGATCAGTGAAAATATTACACTTGTCTCCAAATAGATAATGCCTCCAAATTTTCAACGTGTAAACAATGGTGGTCAATTCTAAGTCATGCGTTGGGTATTTGTGTTCATGAAACTTCAACGATCTCGATGCGTAGGCTATTACTTTTCCCTGTTGAATCAAAATGCATCCTAGTACTTGATGCGATGTGCCATAATAAACTTCAAATTCCTTTCTAGACGTAAGCAAAGCGAGCACGAGTGCAGTAGTAAGTCGGTGTTTTGGCTCTTGGAAACTCTTCTTGCATTCTCTTGTCCATTTAAATCTTACTACCTTCTTTGTGAGTTCTTTTAAAAGAAGAGCTAACTTAGAAAAACTTTCAACAAAATGCCTATAGTAACAAGCCAAACTAAGAAAACTTCAAAAACTGTTCTAAGGCGTTCCCAAACTTCAATCGTGTCAATCTTTTGGGAGTCTACTTTCAATCCTTCTGAAGATGTTGCATTACATGTCCAAGAAATACAACTTGGATTAACCAAAATTCACATTTACTAAACTTTGTGAACATTTCTTCCCTTAGAGTTTGTAACAGAATTCTTAAGTGTTTTACGTGTCTTATGAATAAATCAAAATCTCATCAACAAAAACAATGAAAAACTGTTAAGTAGCAATGAAACACTCTATTCATCAAATTCATAAAAGCAGTTGGGGCATTGGTCAAACCAGAAGACATTACTAGGAACTCATATTGCCCATAACGCGTTCTGAAGGTAGTCTTTGGTATGTCGAACTCTTTGATTCTCAATTGATGATAATATGAACACAAATCTATCTTAGAAAACATTGAGGCTCTTTTTAGTTGATCAAAGATATCATCTATTCGTGATAAAGGATACTTGTTTCTCATTGCCACTTTGTTAAGTTGTCTATAGTGAATACACAACCTCATTGATCCATCTTTCTTTCTCACAATTAGAATAGATGCTCCTCACGGTGAGGTACTAGGCCGAATTGTTACACCTCACCCTAAAGTCACTCCTTGCGACTAAGTGGAGGCATAATGCCTAGACCCTCAATGCAATCCACACTGCGTTATGAATGTCATCACGCCTAGTAAGTGAAAAAGCTTCTCTATCAAACTTAAACGGAAAGCTTAAACTCCAAGCAAACTAAACACAACGAAGTGAAGAAGTAAACAACTTAGCTTTTAGCTTAGTCTTATCACTTACCCATATCACTTAGTCTTCAACACTTAGCTTAACTTTACTTTTAACTACAGTGCGATAAGCACTATATAATGCAATGAAAATGTACACAAACTTCTCTTATTAAGTTAGCACTTTACACTAAGTACAACCACAACTCAAACTTTCTTTACAACAAGACTTAAGCATAAACTTTAGGCCTTTTTCGCCTAACACAAATTCTTCAAATCAACACTTTGCTTGCTGGCCTCAATGGGTAGCAACTCGCCTTATCCTTTTGTTACTTAGGCTTAACGCCTGAGAAGGGAAACTTAAAACAAAAGTCAATGACTCAATGACTGAGAGTTTAGAAATACCTTTTTGGGAATATGTACAATCACATAATTCACTTTTCATTTTCATAAACACAAGCTCACAACGCCTCTTTTTAAAAATCACAGAAATCACACATTGGCTCTTTTATTCTTTTCCATCCAAGAATATAAATCATTCCCTACATCAAGACTATCAAGATTCACTCTTGTCAACATCCTACGTTTAGACTATTGTGTTGTTCACTATATCCACAACATCTGGGAACTTTCCTAGTTTATTTCTTGTAGCATGAGACGTCCACACAACACCTCACACATTATGCACACACCATATAATAGCTGCTCGCTTGATAGGAAGAAGGTCAATGGTTTACTCTCACACAAGCATCACATAGAAATCAATCATTTTCTCTTATAAAATAATACATAAATAAAAACATCAATAACACCAATATTTAAATATACAAGACAAGTTATGCATGGTGGTGTCTATTTTATTGGATGGGTGGTTTGTTATTCTAATCTATGTGATAGGTCATTAGTCATGATCATTGTATGTGAATTACTCACTATGTACCTCTTCATCGTATAACCACTGAATTCTCGTTGAGTACAAGTTTTCCTACTACTTACCCAACTGCAAGCTAAGCAGTAGGTTAATCTGAATGATCCAGGGTCGAACACAAGGAGAATCTAAAAAGGAAACTAACTGGATGTAAGATGAAATTATGAACTAACTTGTATGCAAGAAAAAGGTGAAGAAATGTCTACGCATTATTAGGCGATTAAGCAATGTAAGATCCTCGATGTGATATAACTTGCATAATCAGTCCATGATTAAGACGACCTTCTCTCAAAGTGTTTAGATGTCACACTTGCTCATCTTTCAAGATGCACATGACTATGCTTGAATAGGTGATATATATCTAGAAGAATTCACTTATGAAACTTATAGAACTTCTCATTCAAGGACAGCAACCTCTCAACACCCAATGTCTGCACTTTTTCGTCTTTTGAGATACAAATGTTGGAAGTTGTCTCATTAAAGTGGAGTTTTTTGCCTGATAACTTGTAGATATACCTGTCATTATAGCCTCTTATATAGAATAATAAGGTCAAAATGCATAAGAAGACGATCAGAACACGTAACCTATGTTGCAAATACATAAGTATTTAGAAATACACTTTACATAAGCATTACACCTATTTTACGTGGTTTTCATGTCTAAACGCAGGATGAATAGAAAAGAAGAAACTAGTGAAGCAAGGGAGACATTTCGCGCAAGAACTACGCAATGGAAACTCATTTGACGATTAGCATCTCTAGACGAGGAACCACGTCATCACACGAGTAAGGTTCACTAGAGGACGAAGAGTAGGAGTTGGAGATGATGTGACTCATAACAAACACCTTTCAGCGAGTGATGCTAACATGCTTAGAAGAATAGAAGTTTTCCCGTTAAAAAGCAACCTATATAAAGCCTTCTCCTTCATCAAGGTAAGAGGAGAGCGCCTGAATAGGTGCAAGGCTCGAATAGGTCAGTAAAGAGCAAAGAGCTCAAACAAGAGAATATTTCTTCCCCCGTTTTCCCCCTAACTTGTAATATTTTTCCACTCTTCTTTCTCTCCATTTTTGCACTTCCTTGTAATATATGTTGTTCATATTGTAAAGTAGTCAAATAACTATATTCTCTATACATATATTACATGTTTACACCCTCTTCAATCCATCATTTATTGACTTCTCATTTGTCAATAGGTTGTTAATAGTTAGATGTGTGGTAGGTTCTTGATAAGGAGTCTAGCTTATGAGGCTTATCGCATTAGTTGAGTTATACTCATCACTTGGCCAGTGTCAATCGCTAACTATCCGAGAGGACAAGTAGCAAGAATAAGACTAATGCGTGCAAGGAGGAGTTTGGCAATAGACTCCACCTTAGTGAGATAACTTCCAACATTTGTATCCCAAAAGGTAAACAAGTGCAGACATTAGGCACTAAACGGCTATTATCCTTAAAAGACAAGTCCTATAAGTATTATAAGCCAAGTCTTCTAGATAAGGTTTGCCTAATCAAGAACAGTCATTTGTATCCTGAGAGGTGAGCAAGTGTTACGTCTAAACACTTCAAGAGAAGGTTGCTTTAATCATGTGCTAATATTATGCAATTATATCGAATCAAGACTCTTACATTACTTAATCATCTAATAATGTGTACACCTTCACCTTTTTCTCGCATACAAGTTAGTTTGTTCAATTTTCCACCTTCTCATAATTTATTCTCTGTGCATGAGTCTCTAGGTGTAAGCAAGTAGTTTTAATTCTCTTTGAATTATTTCAACTTAATTGTCCTAACACCTAAACGATAAGTGGAGCCTAGAACTAACGTCTGGAAATAATTTTCTGTGTTCGACCCTGGATCACCCAGGTAAACCTATTGTTTCACTTTCACTTCGACAAGCAGTAGGAAAACTTTTACTCAATAAGGACTTATGAATCACACAATGAAGAGGTACATAGTGACCATCCCACATGCTATGATCATGACCCATGACTCATCGCCTAGAATTAAAGCACACAATACAAAAAGTTATGGTGAATGCATTACGCACAACGACCTGACTTAGTCACTTATTACAATTGCAGTATACACATGTGGAACTATTAAGTCTGAAACCAACAAGCATTGCCAAACTCCTCCTTATACGCATTAGCCTTATTCTTGTTGCTTGCCCTCTCAGGTAGTTAGTGATTGACACTGACAAAGTGATGAATATAGTTCAACTAATGTGATAAGACTTATAAGCTAGACTCCTTATCAAGAACTTATCACAAATCTAACTACTACTAAAAACACATTGACAAGTGAGAAGTCAAGAAATGAAGGATTGAAAAGGTATAAACATGTAATATATATATATATAAAGAATGTAGGCCTTTGGCCATTGTACATTATGAACAACATATATTACAAAGAAGGGCAAAAATAGAGAGTAAGAAGAATGGAAAAATATTACAAGTTAGGGGACAACGAAAGTATAGATTCTTTCCTACTCAGATGCTTAGTTTCCCTTTTTATAACTGATCGAAAAAGAAGAAGAGAACATTACAGACGGCAGACAGGCTATTCCTTCATGCCATTCTCTCTCTCTAGGGATTGACCTTCTTAGGCCTTTATCCCCTACAAGCATCCACTGGCCCTATGCAGGCCTCTTTTGGGTCCATTCAGACCTACTTCTCTTGGTAGGGATGAAGTATTTTTATAGGCAGCTTTTCACAGAAAACTTTTGTTCTTCTGAGATTGCCAGCGCCGATTACAGCCTTGTGAAGTCACATTAACTCCAACAACCATTCTTATCTTCTAGTGAGCCCTCCTCGCGTGATGACGTGGTTTCTCACATGGAAATTTTTTTTTCCAAGTGAGTTTCCATCGTATGGCCTTTGTGAGAGATGTCTTCTATGATTCACTAACTTTTTCCTTCTGACTTATCCTACGCTTAGACATTGTAATCGCGTAAAATATGCATGGTGCTTATGTACAATGTATTTCTAAATAATTATGAATTTACAATATAAGCTATGCATTTTGATCCTCTTCTAGTATATTTCAGCCTCATTATTCCAATAAAAAGGGTTATAATAACGAGTATTTATACATGTCATCAATGCATAACCACAAACATAGAAGGAATGATTTCGAAACATAACTTTCATTTATAAAACCATTCACAAAACATTCATTTTACTTATAAATATCACTCACAAAAACACATGGGTTATTCCTTTTGAGAACGCTTATAGTTCCTTCCTCTTCTCACCTGACACTCTTCAACAAGCAGCTCGACACTTAGTAAAATTCTCAGAACAACAACACCTTCTCTAAACTCTTCAATCCTATTTACATAAATCTTGCAACGTGGTGAGTCGTTTTTACCTTTACACGCATCAGTTTTATACTTATCAGACCATCCAAACAACTTAGGCATAACACGTAGCCAACCCTCAATTTAGGATTAGACATTTTCCTTGAAATGCTAAATTTATCTTCTCGAGATGCTCAACTCTTAACGCCTAACTTTTCTTTCTTGCATTACAACATAACACCTAACTCCTAGCTTAAACGCAAGCTTCTTCTCGGGTGGCCACACTTCACGTAATCTAGCCTTAACGCAACCTTCTTGGCTTAACGCCTTCTCTATATACTTTACCAAAATAACCTTTCAACCAAACTTCTTGAGCAATTGGTGTTGTTCTTGGTACAACTTCAATAATGAACTCAATTTCTTTTTTTTGGGAAAAATCCACTTATTTCTCCCGAAAACACATCTAAGTATTTACAAACTATTGGCACACTTCTTGGGTCCTTTCTTATTGCCAGGGTATCTAGTACACGAGCAAGGTAGATGATATGTTCTTCTTTATCAACTTCTTCGCCTTAAACACTAATAATATGTTCACTGATTCCACTTTCTTGTCGCATACAAATTGAACTTAAAAAAATCGTTTCTTTCAACACTACCTTCTTTATCAACTTCCTCGATTTCTTCAGTATTTGGTGAGGAAAACCATTCCTAATATCACATATAACTCATCAAATTCAAATAGAATCAAATCTACTTTCATCATCACATTCTCAATTCTTATTTTGCAATCCTTACATACTAATTCTACCGTAAACACCTCGCCTGAAAATGTGTTAATCAACATTCCACCTTCTAAAGGCTCTAACTTATGGTTCAGAGACTTAGCATGCAATGCAAAAATAATTACTTTTGCCCGATGGTAAGAACCATCCAACATCAAAACGCTTCATGTCACTTGTCACATCTTATCCTAAATTTAGTTGGGTGATAAAGTCAAATCAAATCATCAACCTTCTTACACTTGGATGACATCAACTACTCACGGTGAAGGAAGCTCTCATCGCCTCCCATCTTATCACGTAACTATTTTCTTATTACATAACTAAAAATGCATTACAGAATTATTTCACAACATTTTCACTTGTCAGCTCCCATCACGTGCAATCTCAACGCATTACCCAGTTCTTATCGTCTCCATTCTTATCGAATAATTTAGAACCTGATCAGGGTCTCACACTATTTAAGAGAATGAATGAAGCATTGGTGATTAACTACTCTAGAGAGCAAGTAACTAAGACCTTACAAAACAAACAAGGAAATGATTTTTAAAATAAAATCAGTTCTATGCTTTAAACCTTATCATATATGTCAGAAATGTAATTGTGTGTAACATTTAAGTGTCAAGAGGTTGCTTGCCTTAAATAAAGGTTGAAACATGAATATCAGGTACAAAATTACTTGGATAAATATCACATATTCCAACTTCAACATTTATATCCCGAAAGGTGAATACATACAATGAAGGTACCGAGAGGTTCCTTTCCTTAATTTGAAGTTAAAGATGAAATTTATATCGCTTAAAAGGAATATAAACTCTTTTCATTTGTGCTACTCCATACAGACGCTTTACTTAGAATTTTTTCATATATACCAAGTAAAAGTTAGTTCAACATTATCCATATTCACTCACCATGATGTCACTCATTGCATTCCATCCTAATGCACATAGTAGTTTTAATTTAGATGAAAAGATACTATAAATATAATTTGATATTGTAAAGATACCACATAGGACAAAAGTTGTAAACTCTGAGCTATAACATTTTCTAAATCTTCAAATGAAACAAGTGGAGGAGTTGGATTTGAGATTAGTTGAAGACTAGGATCAAGTTGAAATAGTAATTCAAAAAAGGGTTAAAAAGGAGTTTACTAAGTTATGGTAGAGACCTAAATGTCATTGTTGGTGTGTCATTATAAGGGTGTCATGGTTGTTGGAAGAAGGAATGTTTGAAATTTTTTGCTAAGTGTCAAGTAGACAGCCAAAGCAAGGTGAGGAGTTTTGCATGATGTTGGGCATTTTAAGGTTAGCATAGGCTACCAAAATCGTATAAATAACCTCCAAGGACATGAAATAGGTGGCCACAAGTGTTAGGTGTGAGAATGGTTGATGAATATGTCATTTTAGGTTGTAATTATCGATTAGTTGATGGCTAGGATAAGGTTATCTGATAAAAGAGACATAATCATACCTACGTGTTGCTAACTTCTTTAATTCAGCATTTTAGTACAAGTTTTCCTCTCTATTGTGCAAGTATAAGTGAAAAGAGAAATTTTTTGGGTAAGTCAGGGTCGAACACAGAGAATTAGTGATCTTAATAGGTAAATCATGTGTTCTAAACTTATGCAATATCTAGACAGTATATTGATATGAACAATTTTTTCTATCCCATTTATTTACACTAAGTGCAAGAGAGAAACAAGATGAAGATAGCGATGAAATGAAATAAAATGTGAACTCAGGTGTTAGATGATGAGATGCAAGAATATTTAACTAATTAAGTGTAAAGTAAGATTAGTTAACACACCTCGAGGAAATACAAAGTGTTTATTAACTTTAGATTTAAGGCGAGCGACCTCTCGGTACCTTCATCATACGTGCTCACCTTTCATGATCCAAATACTTAAAGTTAAGAGATGATTTGTAACTTATATTTCTAAATGAATTATAAGAAACTCATCCTATATTAAGGCAAGCAACCTCTTGATCCCTTCACTGCACACACTTGCATTTTTAATATGTATGCTAAGGAGTTTGGTGAAAATATTGCATTGCTACAATCCTTCCGTTGTCTGTTTAGCTAAATTTAGGTCATCACACATCAAGTGACAACAGTTAACACTTTGTATTTTCTCTCAAATAAGACAAGCCATTAATGGCCATATTTAACTAAATAAGACAAATAACACAAACATCCAGATTCCCAAGCATTAACTACACCTTGCATTATTTACCTATAACCATTTAAACTTAAACGAAATGGTGAGATAAGAAAATGGGAGAATGAAATAACAAATGCATACTTTTTTGCTCTGATTTTTGTCTTTTACATTGAGGGAAAGCAAAAGGGAAACTCTCTCTTTCTGTCCTAAGGTCTCACGTAAAACAAAGTAAAAGAATGAAAGATGACGAAGATTGCTCACCAGTGAAATTTAACACGTAATAATCTTCTTGATGAGGTAACCTCTATTTATAGGTGAGGTGTGACAAAACATAACATAGTTAAGCTTCATTTAATTTTCTGATAAAGCTTCTTTGCACCTTAAACATAATTTTCGTCCTTTTCTGATATTTGCTCCAACCATTTTTGTTTACTAACTTCATTCTTCTAATCACCTTGTTGGCCGCGTTGTCTCCTCGTCGGTGTTTTGTTGCATGGTTGCTCTTCTCTTTTTCACCTGAAAACCTATAAAAGTATAAGACAACACGATAAATAGGTATACGACTCTTTTATAATCCATAACACGTAACCTAATCATTTTATCTTTTTACTACGAGTTTTCTTCCAATTTCATTTGTTAAGGCTTTATTATTCTACATAAGGTTACAATAACTAGTATTTCTACAAGTTATCAGTTGACGACAAACCATATCAAGAAAACGTCTAAGGACAAGAGGTTGGATGGCAAAAACACACCCTAAGAGAGGAAAGCTTTATTAGGCGGCCAGTTGATCCGAAAACCTCCAAGGACAAGGCTATGCACCCAAGCAAGGCATGCTATGCATTGTGATGTGTTGATTAGGCGCTTAGATGTACTTTGGGAGCAAGACAAGGGCTAGGCGAGATGGCAATGTGGCCAAGGGCTTGAAGGCATACAAGGAGAGCGCTTTAGAGGACAAATTAGGTGGCAAGAAAAGTTAAGGGAACCTCTATGCGTTGAAGTATCTAGTGAAGTAACCCATGCAAATTAAATGTGAGATAGTTTAGAGGTTAAGCGGACAAATGTGTCTTTTAGGCATTTCGAGCCTTATAGTTGAGTGGTCTTCAGATGTCATAGCATGCAAAGCAGCTAGATGTTCTCATGTAGGAGGTGTAAAGTAAAACTCATGCAAATTTTCCTATAGATAAGCCATTTTCAAGCTAATAGAGCTTCCATTTTACTTATGCGTTTCCCATTAAATCAATCCCAAAGGTTTCTATTTTGAGTCTAGTTTTTTAGGTAGAGCTTCCGGTTTAAGAAGGTGCAAGCAAAATATCCAACCAATTAAGGAAAGAGAAAAAGGTCATTTTCGAAAAAAAATTGTACAATTGTTGATTTTTTAAGCTAAATAACTCAATACTTGGACTTTGTGGCTGAAATTTGGAGGTAAGTTATTTATCCAGTTTTAAACAACTTTGGGAGCTTTCAAATTGCTGCCTGGAAATTAAATATTTTGGTGTTATGTATTTATTTTCTTCTTTCGCAATTTAATTATTATACTTATGTAATTTTCACTTCTTTAGTAATTACATTTTTTACAATATAAGTAAATACTTTGATTCATTTGCTTCATGATTTACTTTACTTGTTGCGAGCATTAACTTTAGCGTATAAGTTTTTTAGTTTTTCTTTGTCCTGCGAAGATAACTTCAATGATATAAATTATGCGAGGTTAAGTTTCATTTGTTACTTAGGCATTCAACATGTTAAGGAAACCTACTTAGGAAATATTTTTAGAAAAAATTAGTCCACTAGGTGAGCAAGCTTTAACTCAAACCTCTCTTGCAAGATTTTTCTAAGTAAAATCTTATCATTCACTTTTTGTAATGAGGACCTTGCTTCGTTCTAAATTTGGGTGTGTGCTTGTTTATTAAAGGAGAAAGGTATGAACATACACTTGGACTCAGGCTTGTATATGCACATGCTGGATTCTATGTAATAAGTCATTAGTCAAGATCTTTGTATGTGAAATACTCACTAGTACCTCTTCATCTTATTATAGCTAAGTCCTCGTTGGGTACATGATTTTCTACTGTCAATACAAGAATTTAAGGTTCTGCTGACACAGTCGCGCGTCGCCAAAAAGTCATAGTGTGTTGGCGAAATCTACCACGACGCAGAAGTGCACGTCGGAAAGATCATCGTAAGAGGTAATGCCAATGAAGGAATGTAAAGATGTCGGCGTAGACTTTTGGTCGACGCATGTTTTGCCGACAAGATCAACACATCGACAATATATTAATGTCGACGTTCCACCCTAAAGGGTCATGGAAGTCAGAATTGACATTGAGTGAGCACAGCTTTGTGTGACACGGCATCTGCATCGAAAAAACCTTTTTACCAGATTTTTTTAAATTTTTTATTATAAATTTTTTGTTGTATTAAGATCGAATTCGATTTAATCCCGATTGGAATTGTAAAATATGTAACATAAAATTAAAATATCAAATCAAAATTATTTTACAATTAATTCAAATATTAAAAAGGTACACGTTTGTATGTTCATAAATCACATGAATAATAAAAACTAAAAACATTGCCTCAGCATAATTGTCTAGTATGATCATAAGGACGTGAGCAGAATGTGCAAAGAGGAAAGTTGAACATTATTATGAGCTGCATCAAAAGAAATATAAGATTTCTTCAAACAAAAATGACCATTGCTCTAGTGGTTCCAGAAAATTGATTGGGAAAAATGAGTAGAAAATAACAAGATCGAGAACCAAACAAATAAGCCATAGAAAATTCCCCACTTGCATATGAGACCACCAGTGTAAGTGGAGAACTTTCTATGGCTTACTTGTTTGGTTCTCAGTCTCGTCATTTTTTGCTCCTCTTTCCAATCAATTTTCTAGAAAACCAGAGCAAAAGTCGTTTCTATTTTAAGCAATCTCATATTTCTTCAATGCAGCTCGTAATAATGTTCAACTTTCCTCTTTTCCCATTCTGTTCATGTCCCTACTCTTGGATTCAAGGTCCTCAAACGTTGCGTCAAAGGAAATTCTCGCACCCAAGCTCTTATATAGTCTTCTCATACTCTTTCTTTTCTTTCTTTGATGCTTCAATAGCAGGTTGTAATTCTGAAATATACAACAAATTTAATATCAAACATATATATACAATCTATAATCTATATATACAATATAAATACAAAGTTCCAACATAGTTTTAGGTCATTTTGAATAACCAAAAAAAGATAAAGAACAACCTCCCCAACATTATGCATTCTTCAATCTTAAATTTCGACTTCACTCTTAACTTCAATGATGTCGTCATGTTATTGCGTCGTTGTTGCCCCTAATGTCGACGCCTTTGTAACAGCATCGTCAGAACCATTTTCATACAACATCATTTATCCCGATGTGTTTTCTTGCATTAAGATAAACCCTAAATTCTTGTAGTATGCTTGTCCAAGTATAAGCAAAACAATAGGTTGTTTTCTTGGTTGATCTAGGGTCAAACACATGGAATTGATGACAAAGCTTAGTTCTAGGGTCTACTTATCATCTAGACGTTATAAAAGAATGAAATAGATATAAAGAATGATATAGTGAAATACAACTACTTATTTACACCTAGATATTTTCTGCAAAGGGAATTAGATGATGGTGAGATGGAAATGCGAACTAACTTGCATAGAAGATGGATGAAGGAAAAATCTATGCGTTGTACTATGATTAAGCAATGCAAGAGTCTTAGCGCGACATATTACTCTTAACTAGATTATGATTAAGATGTGCTCCTCTCAGAGTCATTGAACGCCTCACATTAAGCAAAATATATCTAAAACTATTCACTTATAAAACTTATAGAGCTTCATGTTTAAGGATGGAAACCTCTCGATGCCTATTGTCCATACTTGTTCACCTTTCAGGATACAAATGATGAAAAATATCTTGCAAGGTTGAGAAAACTCTTTCTTGTACTTGTTAGTCATGTCCTTGGTACTTACCCTCTCGGACAATTGGCAACATACACTTGCCAAGTGAAGAATATAGCTCGACTAACGCAATAAGAGTTATAAGTGAAACTTTTATTAGGACTTACTACAAACTTAAAATACAGACAACATATTGACAGATGGAAAGTAAATAAGTGATAGATTGAAAAGGATATAAGCATGTAATATATCAAAGAATGTAAGCCTTTGGCCATTGTACAATATGTACAGTATATATTGCACAAATAATACAAAAATGGGAAGCACAGAAAATGAAAAATAGCACAACTTAGGGGAAAGGTGGAAAATGGATTCTTCCTTATTCAGACTTTTAGCTTTCACTTTACAATCTAACCGGAGAAGGAGAAAAGTTCTTTACAGACCTCCTTTAAATGGTGTAGAATGAGGCTTTTTTATAGACAACTTTGGACAAAAAATTATTCTTCTGCTTCCTTGTACCAAAAGTAATCTCTGTAAACAGATCATATCACTCCAACTAATACTTTTGTCTTCTAGCAAACTGCTTCTCTCTTCTTGATATGCCATTCTCGTCGAATCTTTTTGCGAGTTCTCTTGTAATTCGCTAGCTTCTTCTTTTTGTTCGCAAACCTACGTTAAAACTATAAAACCATGGTGAAACAGGCATGGGGGCTTATGCAAGGTATATTTCTACATACTTATGCATTGTCAATCATAATAAGACATTTTGATGCACTTCTTCTACATTTTGTCCTTATTATTCTATAAGAGAGGCTACAATAACTTGTATTTCTACTAGTTATCAATGTGTGAAAAGTCCGATCTAAAGTTTTTAAAACTTTTGAAAATTCTTACAAGGCATTTTAAATAAGGAGTTTTAACAAAAGTTCAATTCGAAAGTTATTAAAGTTATGTTATTATTATGATTGAAGTTTTTGAAGTTTTTATTCTTTATTTTCTTTAAAAAATAAAGAAAAATTTGAAAGTTATTTTATTCAAATTGAATTGAAATAAACTTCAATGTTGCCGCCTCTCACAAATAAAGAAGAAAAACTTCAAAAATTTAATAGTAAAAGTTAAAGAGGCAATTAGAGTTGTAGTTGAGGAGAGGAACAAATTCATAAAATACCCATGATTTTCTACTTAATGTCAAACCCAAATAAAATAATAAATAAAAGTTTCTTCGCCAAAAAGGAACGAATTTTTTTGAAAATTTTAGACATTTCTAAAAATTGAAAATAACATTTTCTGAAAAAAGAACAAAGGTATTTTGAGACTTAAGCTTGCCGCGTTCTAAACCTAAAAATATTTTCATAGTAGGGATTGCCCGATGAGAGTGGAAACCTAGTGGCAAGTGAAACTAAATCGTATTATGAGAAGTTTAATAGATGCAAGGAGGAAAGTAAAACTTAGGTGTGGACCTATACTTGAGGACAAGCATTGTTTTAAATTTGAGAGTGTGATAACTTATATAAATATAAGCTATTGTAGCCTTTTAGATAAAACAATTGAGTCAAAATGTGAGATAAGTGATTAAAATCTATAGCTTTAATTGCAAAATTGTAATATCAAGAGAATGCACTTTACATAAATCTTAACACCTTATTAACTATGTTTTTTAGTGTTTTACGCAGGAATGAAGCGAGGGTCCTGCATTAACTTAGCGAGAAGAAGAAGTCTGGAAATTCACAAGTCGCAATATGAGATGCCAGCATAACACCATGCAAGATGATTCACTAAAAGACAAAAGTGGTAGTTGGGGTTGATATGACATAAACGACTACTTTCTGCATTGACATTTGTAGACAAGGACAATTATGCATAGGCAAGGATGGACATACATGAGCATTTAATTTCTCGCCTAAAGTATACCTATAAAAGAAGTGCAACTCCACCAAGAAGATGATGATACAGAGGAGGTCATCCCTTAAGGAGGCCGGTGAAGGACGTGATTTAGAAGTCCTTCACTATTTGTAGTAGTTCTTCCTCCATACTTTCTCCAGTCAGCATCTGAGTGAAAGCTTAGAGAGAAAAGTCCCCCTTCCAATTCCTCTAACTTAAGTTGTATACTTAGAACTTAATTGATAAATCTACGAGTAGTTTGATCACATAGAACTTTTACATGGCATAACTCATATACATATATTTGCGATCATGTAAGTGCATAATTAATCATGCATTTTATGTTTCAAACAAATAAATAGTAGACTATTGTCTGTATCTATCACGATATAAATAGACATAAATAGTAGTCTATTTTAGTCCAATGTAGATAAATTTAGTACAAGATCGTTTAGATTTGGTACAAGATCTTGTACTAAGAACATTTAGATATTTGTACACAATCGTTTTATTTAGATTTGGTACAGATCGTTTAGATTTGATACAAGATCTTGTACCAAGATTGTTTAGATATTGGTACATGATCGTTTCATTTAGATTTAGTACAAGATTGTGTACCAAGATCGTTGTACCTAGATCTGAATGATCATCTGAACGATCATGTACCATGCTTTTTGCACGCATGTATGATTGATTTATCATAAGGTATTTTTATTATTTCACGTTATGGGTTTTCGGGCTTTTTTCGTTTTCACAATTGTTTTATATGGTGTAAATATTTTTTGCGTTTTATTCTATTTTTTAAAAAAAAAAACATCTTTTGAAGCTTAGATAAATTATATCTTAATTGTTTTCAAATTTCAAATTTTTATTTTAATTTTTAAGCAAAAATTAATAATTCATAATTAATTTATGCACAGATCAACAACAAACAATCTTGAAACTTTGTTTATATATAAATCTACATAACTTTCAAAGTTGTCTTTTTTTAAATAAAAAATTACTTTTATCTAAATTTTAAATATATGAAAATATTTTTTCAATTAAGAACAATACTTCCACACTTTTTTTAAATACATACACTAGAAGAGTTGCATTCTACCAACATCAATTGCATCTATTTGACATAAAACTTTAATCGTGAAATAAATATTTTTCTGTAAATTAAAAATTAAAAAGGTCATCCATATTGTTTTTTAAATGGACACCTAGACTCAGAAAAGTTCATCTCGTCGAAATAACAAAGAAATTCACTAAAAACATAAGGGCAACATGAGCTTCTAAAAATTATCCTCTTAATTATGATCTTTTTATATATAGTATAAGAAATACTTACTATTTAGATAACATAAATTTAACACTTTACTAATTTAAGGAGCTATTTTCAAATATAGAAAAATATCACTATCCATCGATGGTAACAATGATAGCACTTATAAACATCTATCAATTAATTTATAAGCATTAGAGTTTTCCTCATTTAAAACAATTACTCCAATGTTTACATAGGCATTCGTATTTCCACTCCCTCTCAAGCTTCATATATTTCTTCTAGGTCCTGAGACCAGTGTCTTAAAAGCATGTTTATATATTTATTTTAGTTAATAGTTATTTAATGATTAAAACTATACACTGAAATTTTAGATTTTTAGGAATAAAGTCTATCGGTAATAAACTTATACTTCTATTATTGATAGACTAAGTCTATTCTTGATAGACTCTTAAAGCCCGTTTAGGAGAAGTTTTATGGGATATTGGAGTGGGCTATTTAGCTCATTCCTTGTTTGGGCCACAATTTACCATAATAGGAGATTAGGATTATCCTAATCCCCGTTATCTCTTTCCAACCCCCTTATAACACCCCTCAACCCCAGTTATCAACCGGTCGTAATACATCTCTAAAGCCTCCTTAACCCATCCACTCATCTTCTTTCTCCTTTGTATTCCATTTTCGTTTTCTTGTCTAAACCTGAGCACCTTCAATATTTTTTCCCACTTTTTCTCTCCTAATCTACACCCATTTTGCCTCTTTTCATCTTCCATCCTCATTTTGTTTTCGTCTCCGAAATCTCATCTCCATCATTGCGAACCATGTCCTTTTCTTGTTTGAATCTCAGATCATTCAAAATCTTTTTGTTTTGTTGATGGTTGTGTTTCGACGTTGCCTCCAAAATGGTTCTCCTTTCATGTTTCTGATTTCGTTGACCAATTGCGTTTTACACGTTATTTCCGAAACTTTTTGCCTTCCTCTCTCTATTTCCATCCATGGCTTTGTTGTTAGTGTTGTCGCTTCAAATTCCCCTTGTCGCTCTGATTTCCACTTGCCTCTTCTGACTTCCCCTTGCCGCTCCGACTTCCATTCACAAGAAGAAAACTAGAACGCGTATGAAAAAAACAAGTAAATTGGACATCATTAACAAATAAACTTAAACATTGTACTACTTCTGCTCTAGAGGTCCTATTGATTACGTAACTCCCATTCGCTGAACATTTCTTCTGCCAAATTATCCTTCCATTGACTCCATTCATTTGAGGTCTCAATGTAGTAAGTGTCGTCACCTGCAGTTGTTGCATACGTCGAATCACCCTCAACATGTATTCATGTAATCCATGTCGAACAATTCACAATGTAGTATGTTCGATGTGTTCATGCCTTGTGTAACTGAATTTCCTAACATGTTTGCATTTATTTTCTAGTATGTCAAATCTTCAAGGGCCTTTAAGCACTTATGGAGGAAGGAAGAGGAGGCAACCTTGGTTGAGTGCTTAGTGGAGTTGATCTCCGTTGGTGGCTAGAAGTTAAACAACGGAATCTTTAGACCTGACTACCATGGTCACCTACAAAGAATGATGGCTAAAAAGGTGCCAGGTCGTAACTATTGATTATCAGATAAAGACCCTAAAGAGAACATTTCAGGCTATAGCAGAAATGTGGGGCCCATCGTGCAGCGAGTTTGGTTGGAATGATGAACTCAAATGCATCATCGCAGAGAAGGAATTGTTCGACAATTGGGTAAAGGTAGGTTGTTAATTATGTCAATAATTATTCATTTGTAATAGAAAAGAACTAACAATTTATTGCAACACTTGAACAAAGTCATCCTACCGCCAAGAGCCTCCTTAATAAATATTTTGCCCATTACGACAAACTATGCTACATATTTGGGAAAGGTCGTGCGACGAGAAGGCACGCAGAGACATTCACTGATGTGGGACCGAATGTGCCTAGGAAGATACGAGGGATTTCTGCCTGACGATGGAAATGATCCGGAGATCCCTATGATGTATAGTCAGGGACTAGATATGTCGCTTGACAAAATCATGGACACACAACCCAATAGCTCAAGTGAGGGTAGGACTGGTTCAAGTGGGTTCAAGAGGAAACGAGGACAGGTAGTAGAAATTATGAAAATTATTCGCAATGCACTGGAATATGCGAATGATCAATTGAAGGCCATTGCATAATGGCCGAATTTACAACGCCAAGATGCAAGCGACCCATGCGGAAGTCATTAGCCATTTGCAGGGGAACTGAGTAGATACAACAAGGTGTGCTGTATATGGATACTGATACCAAACGTTGACAACATCAAAGCATTCTTGGACGTACCCGATGAGCTTAAATTGGACTACTGCATGCTCATTCTCGAAGATAATGCTTGAGTGCAGCTCCATTTCCTTTGTTTGTCCCATTTGTCTGCTACTTCATCTGCTTCACTGTATTTTTCTAGTTTTGATATATATTGTAATTCTGCTATTGTACGAACGTTTTTTTTTTTAATAATGAAGTTATGTTCCACGAAATTCGTATTTCAAATGTTATTTGCATTGCTTTATAGGTTTGTGCATTACGTGTGAAAACCAAAAAAAATAAATAAACATGGCAAAAAATAACGATTTAAAAACCAATTTATGGAATAAATGTCGTAAGTAAAAAAAATAAGGCTAATGATTTAACAAAAAGTAATATAATTTAATAAAATAAATATATGAAATTTGTGTGTTAGATATACATTATAAAAAAAATTAGCATAACACTATATCATAGTCCTTCTCCCAAACGCCTCAAACGTATACTATTATAATACTATTAACATAATTCTTCCCTCAAACGTATACTATCATAACACTATCTATAATCATTCTTCTTCCAAACACATACTACCATAAAACTAGTTTTATGACAATACTAGGATTATCAAAACATTAACCCTCCATAAATCAATTCTTCCCCAAACAACCCCATATAGTCTGTTGTTGATAAACTTTGACCGATTTTGTTATATTTACAATTTTTAAAAATATTGTTATATATGTTAATCTTTTGAATCTAATTACTATATATGTGACTATCCATTTTCTATCCGTCCTACATTTTGTCTTGAAACATGAACAAGTTGAAGGAGAATGCATTAATCAATTACTTTTTTTTTCTGAAAAAATGTTTTCTCTTAATCAAGTAATGAACTAATATACTTTTTTTAAAGAAAAAGTTCTAATATAAATATTTTAATCAGTCAAAACATTGTTGTTTTCAACAAAATCGTATAATTCAATTTATTTTACCTGGAAAAAAAAAAGAACATATTTGACTCCTATATATTCAAACACCAACACTTATTTATCTTTACCCAAAACACTAAATCTCACGTATTTAATACTCAAATATTTAATTTTCATAGTTCATCAAATGGGCTCAAGCTCCCCCTCTACCATGCTTTCAAAAGATTTTATATTCAAGCTGCGGGATAGGTATTCAGTTTCAAAATAAACTCTAAATCTATAAACAAATGAACTAATAAACATTAAAAAAAAAGTAAAAAAAAAAAACATGAATGTAATCTTTGAACTAATTCCTGGGATCCATGATACCATGATGCTATAATTTGAACATAGAAGAAAGAATCCCTCAAAACACAGCTAATTTGGTTTTGTCCTCCCATAGGACCATGTTGTTTACACATAACGTTGAATTTCTCCATTCAACTCAACGCATAACAATTTCCTTAATGCTGTCCATTTCCTTAACACCTATCTTTTCATAAATGGCTGCTTATACTTTTCTAAGCATGCACCTTCTTCAATCCTATAAAGTCAGCTTGTCAATCAAATAAAAACAAATGCTACGAAATCTGTCTATTTCAATGCTCAGCTCAGCAGTCCTCATTTTTTGAACGAGTAAACAACCAATCCAAAACCCTTTAATGTGTTTTGAAAATTTGGTGAGTTATAATATTGTTAGGTCCGTAGGGCTTACCCGATAAACAGCTGTGTGTTCCACTGACAATTGAACAAACAACCCAGCAGAAAGATGAACAAATAAGGAACACAATTCTGGTAGAAGAATGTACAGGCAATCGTTCTGAGGTACAATAATTTCTAGTAACGCTACCAAATCATGTAATAACATACAAATCAGCAAATATGTAAATGAACTCCTCAATCAGTGTTAAATGTTTAAATCAAACAATAGATACAAATGGCTTCCAATTCCAAGCTTTGATCCAAATTTAGCATTGTAGCCCAATGTTTGAATGGCTTACCACTTGGATGCACTTGCTTTAGGTTACTTTAGAAATTAGACCTCACTCCAATGGGATTGGAAGCTGTTGAGAAACCATCACAGAAAACCAACCGAGAAAA
>JBBPDI010000029.1:22949942-22970886 GCA_037974545.1 Cucumis variabilis | reverse complement strand
CAGAAGCCCCACAAACTCTCTGTTGTTTTTCTTTTTTATCTTTGAGGATAACAGGGAAGACTTCGTGGTGTACTTTGTGAGGTTCAAGAATTATTGAAAGGTTCTACAAAGGTTAGTTTTCTTTTCTTCTTTCCTCCATAGAAGCATGTTTGGGTATTTTCTCTATGTTTCAAGTTGAATTTCTTTTGCACTGTGTTCACACGCTTTCGCTATGGGAATTTCATTCCTTCAGATTCAACTAGCAAAACCTTGTTATCTTATTCATGTGGTACAAAGCATAAATCAAATAAGAATTCTGCTATGTTATAACACAAGCCTTTAGGTTACATGTATAAACAGATAATCTAAAGACATGGGTTAGACATAATTCTTGATTCTCTTAATTTAAGTAACTTCGAAGTTTGTGGAATGTATTAAGGGAAACCAAAATATATCTAGGATGATGCACTAAAGACTACAACATATATCTTTAATAGGGGTACATAGTAAAGCGTTAGCTAAAACACCTTATGAGTTGTAGACATGAAAGAAGTCTATTATTAGGAATCTTCACATATGGGGTTGTATAGTTGAGACTAGGCTTTAGAGACCTAACAAAAGAAAATTGATCTAAAAAACCCATTAGTTACTGTTTGTTAAGTATTTAAGCGATTTGGGTTTTCAAGTTTTACAATTCCACTTTGAGACTTTTGTTTAAGATAGGGAATGATGGATTCCTTGAGAATGTTGAGTTTGGAGGGAAGATAACATAAGAAAAGTTTTCTTTGAAGTGGAATTCATTTCTCTTCCTAATGTGATAATAGATGATGTTTAATTAACTATTAAACCAATTGTAGAATAACATTGAAGTCTCCGTTGTTGAACTAAAGTTCAAACTCAACAACCTTAAGAAATGAGATTTCTTTCTGATAATTATGACACTTGTAGCTCACTTTGTTTTAGAGCTACATCTAATGGATGTTCAAAATTGTCTTTCTCAATGGAAATGAAAACTTTGTGGCTGGTAACTCAAAGTTTGTAGTGTGCAAATTGAAGAAATTCATCTATTGTCTCAACAAACCTCTTGTCAATGGTATCATAAATTTCATGAAGTAATTACCTCCTTTGATTTTAAAGTGAATATAATGGAAGATTGTGTATATCACAAGTTTATTGAGAGTAATCTTTCTAGTGTTATATGTCGATGACATGCTCATATTGCAAGTAGTGGTACTTCTTTTGTAGTAGGGATATAAATACTCTGAGATCATTCTCAAGTTATGTTGTGAGATTGTCACAAAAGATATACATAAAAAAGATTATGAGTAGATTTGAAATGAAAAATTGTGCACCAGAACATATCTCTATCACTAAAAGTGATAAGTTCATTTAGGTCAATCCTCTAAGACCACACTCAAGATTAAAGAGATGCAGAAGGTTTCATATGCAATCGTTATTGAAAGTCTAATATATGTACACTTAAGTATGTAATTCGAGATGAATTATTGGAAAACAACCAAATGAGTTATAAGTATTTGCAAAGGACAAAACATTATATACTCACTTATCGAATATCAGAAATTTTGGAGATCATTTGGTATCCTGATTCCGATTATGTTGGATACCAATACAATTTATGATCCACTTCACGATGTTTTGAAAAAGTGTTAAAACAAATAATTGTTTCTTCTTCTACCATGCGAAATTTATAGCATGTTATGAGGCATCTAGCCATGGAATAATATAGTTGTGGAATTTTGTCACTAGACTGCAAATAGTGGTTGGCAAAGATGTGACAATTCAACTTTTAAAACTATGTTGAGGTCATTACTTTAAAATAAATAACATTTTCAATTGTGTAAAACAAGACAAAATTTACTTCTTTATTAAATAAAAGTAAAACAAGCGTTAAGGAATTCAAGTTTGGCAAATTAGCAAAAATAATAAGAAAATATAAACGTAGTTCGGGCCCTATCTAATTTTTAAGTAACATAAAATAATCATCACGTTCAAAAGAGAAAACACCTAATAGTCAAATCATAAGGAAAAAAATTGAAAATAGTGAAAGAAAAACTATAGAGTCCCAAGGGCCTGTTTGGTAACGTTTTCGTTCTCTGTTTCATCTTTTCATTTTTTAAGAAACGGAGTTGTTTAGTAACGTTCCCTATTTCTCATTCTAAAAAAAAAAAGTAAAATGTTTCACATTTTATAAGAAATTATTGATTTTTTTTCTTATGATTTGACTATTAGGTGTTTTCTTAAAGGTGAATTAAAGTTGAATTATTTTTCTTAAAGAGCATGATAGTTTGGGGTACATCCTTATGGAATCCTAATGCGTAACACTCCAAAATTTAAGGAAATTTTAAATTTAATTATCTTGATTGAATTTAATTTAAGTTGGATTTATTTGGGTGTTATTTTAGATCAAAAGAGATATTTGTTTTGAGAAGAGAAAAAGAAAAAAAAAGCAAATGGAAAAGTAATAATAATATATCATAATTATATTATTATTAATATTAATATTTTAAAAGAAATGAAAAGAAAAAGGAATCTCTCTCTCTCTTCCCCCCGTCTCCTTCTTCTTCTTTTCTTCTCCCTTCTTTTCTTTTCTTCATTTTCTTCTTCTTCCTACCCTAACGACCGGCCGCCACTCCCTCCTCTAAATCTTTTTCTCCTTTTCTTCTCTGTCCACCTGAAGCTGTGTAGATCCGAGCCGCCGCACGTAACCCTCCACCAATTGTTCTGCACTGTTGTTCCTCCGTCTGCGTCCAGCTGGTGAAGCGCCACCGTTGACGTCGAGTTTAGATCCACAAAGCCACCACCTGATCCTCCTTCGACTGCCGCCACGTCTCCTTGCCCTTTAACCCTCAGAGTCGCCGCTACAGACTGCGTCGTTCAGCCTCCACATGAACTGCCATGAGCTGCACGCACCGAGCGACTTCTCCAAGCCAGCTGTCGGATATGTTTTGCACAATCCTCATCGTTAAGTTTGACTACCTCGGTTTGCTGTGAATTGATGAAGGTGAATCATTGAAGTTTTATTGAAAAATTTAAGTTGTGGGTTAAAGTTGTTTCAAACAAATTCAAGTAAATATGGTTGGATTATTTGTTAATCGTTGTTCAATCTTAGGTTGAAGGTAGCGCTTGAAATCCTTGGATTTTGCAACAAGCTTCATTGGAGTTCGATTCTCCACTTTTTGGGTAAGTTGTGGAACTTTCATAAAGAGTAAATTGAATGAATAAAAGTAGGTAGAAAGGTGTTGATTGATGTTGTTTATGTTTAGGTTTGGACTTTTGGAATTGGTTAATTGGAGAACTTGAATAAAAGTGAGGTAAGAGATTTCTACTACTTGACCCATATGTGAATTTCAATGATTAAAACGATTTGACTGTTATGCATGGACTTGAATGACCTAAAGGATGTGACTGTTGAGTGTAGGTGTGAATGGTTAAAAAGATTTAATTGCCTTGTGTAGTCTTAAATGTGGTGATGAATTGACTGAATTAAAAATGTTATGTTGAATGAATTGAGGAATGATTGACTGTTGTGTTAAAGAATGGATAGAATACGTTTGACTGGATTCACTGAACTGAGATAGGAGACGCATATGTATGAGTTTACCTATTTGAGAAATCGTTATGCTAAAGTCGGATTATGTATTAGTATGAGTAATTTTGACTATATTTGTGTTGGACTGAAATGATTGTATGAAAATGATATTTTGGTCGGACATGGGTTGACTAGCATGCAAATTTAAAAATGTTAACTGATTGACTGTATGGGTTTTACTGAATTGAGATGGAATTGATTGAATCTCGTAGATGTTGTTTATATAAAGTGTGACTTGAACTGGTGTAAGGGTGTTTAGATTGAATATATGATGTATTAAAGTATGGTTGTGTTCTTGTGGACTGAGGGGAATATTATGAGCATTTAGTTTGTTGACTGATGTACTGATATGTTTCTGACTGACTTTGGGTCAAAGCAGAATAAGGTGATTGTTAGTATGTTAAGTGGAGGAATTATGTATTGAGGAAATTCGACTGTGCTATGAATGACTGTAAAATGTTTAGAAATGACTGAGGGGAAAATTTGTTAGTTTTCTATTGGGTAGTTTACCTTGCAGGTGTCCTACGGGATCACTACCTTTTACGTGCATCTTTTAGGAGCACTAGACTGATATGTGTATCCTTTGGGAACACTAGACTAATATGTGTTTCTGCAGAACAGTAGATTGATATGTGCATCCTTCGGGAGCACTAGACTGATATGTGTATCCTACGGGATCAGAAGACTATGACTGTGCAGGATACCCCAATTGGAAGTTAATAGTTTATTTTCCCCCTAATGGGCCCAGTAGTGGGTCTCTTACTGAGTATGTCTATACTCACCTTTTATGTTTAACTTTTTCAGGTAAAGGTAATAAAGGATGCAGACCGACGAGGGACAAGAAGGAGATGTGATTGCCATAGGGGAATGTTCTTCAAATGCTTTCGCTCTATGTTTTTTTCTTGTTTTCCTTAGCACATGAGACTATTTAGAAATCTTTGTGATTGAATTGTTGTTTCGAAAACGGTACTTTGAAGGATTTTGGTTTATTTGAAACAGGGCCCGAACTTAAGTTTTTCTTTGACTATATAGTTTCAAGTAAATTTTACTATGTTTTGTGTCAATTAAAGTGTCTTGTCAAAAATTAATGACTTCGACTTAGTTAGAAAAGTTGGGTCGTTACAGTTGGTATCAAGCCTAAGTATTAGGTTCTTTAGACTGACTTATGATGTAAGTCTATGTTTGGTGCCCTATGGCTAACACGATCCTTCGTCACTCGTCAGGTACACTTTCATGATTAATATGTATGGTTTATGTATATGACATTGCCTAAGTTAAACTAGAATTACATGAATGTTATGATTTAAGTGGTGAAGGATTTAATGGTGAAATTTAGGAAAAATGTTGCCATGTAGAGGTGTTCGAAGGGGTGGTCGAGTAGTAGAGAAGTAAGACGTTGTCAACGTAATTAACTGTTTTGTGATTGAAATTATAAGAATTATGTTATGTTGGTGGTTTTAAAGAGGACTAAATACATGGTTAAGTTATGTTTATACCAAGCACATTGAATTGTTTCAAAATGGGGATATTGGGGAAGGAATAAGGAAAATTAGCATAGTTGTCTTGATGTGACTTTAAGAAACTAATATGAGTTTATCCTGAATGAAAAATTACTAGTTTGGAGTTTGAAAAACAAAATGGAATGTAGTTTAACCATGCAAACATAGACTGTCAGTAAGGAGGTAGTTTCTAATCCTTCTTTGGAGGCTAGTTCAAGTACGAAGGGGTTAGAACTATGGTTTTACTAAAAGTTATCCCAACTATGAAGGTTAGTAAGTTGCTTAACCAAGATACCTAGAGTATTTTGACTAGTGTGGTAGACATCAGGGAAGTCGAGGTTTCTTTGTTATGTGAATCAGTGGTGAAAGAGTATTGTAATGTTTTTTTCTAGGAAAGTTTCTAAGATTACCGCGCCATACAGAAATTGGTCTTGCTATTGAGATAGAACGAGACTCGTTCCTATATCTAAAGCTTCATACAAGATGGCCCTAGCAGAGTTGAAAGATTTGAAGGTACAATTGAAAGAAATGTTTAACAAAGACTTCATTCGACCAAGTATGTTATCTTGGGATGAACCAATTTTGTTTGTTAGGAAAAAAGATGAGTCGATGCACTTATGTTTTGGTTATAGAAAGTTGATTAAGGTGTCTGTTAAGAATAAATATCTTTTACCAAGGAATGAGAGTTTGTTTGATCAGCTACAATAAGTCTAGGTGTTCTTTAAGATTGAATTACATCCAGGCTATCACTTGTTGAGGACTAGAGGCAGTGACATTCCTAAGGAAGCTTTTCGTTTGAGATGTGTGCATCATGAGTTAATTGTGATATCTTTTGGAATTGACAAATGCTCCAACAATGTTTATGAACTTGATGAATAGAGTGTTTAATGATTTCTTACACTTTTGTGATTGTATTTATTGACGATGTCTTAGTTATTCCAAGACAGAGATAGGACACGAGAAGCATATACGTATGGGTTTGAAGGAGGTGAAGTATCTTTTCTAGGCCATGTGGTGTCTAGAGATTTCATTTCTGTGGACCCTACAAAGATTGAGGTATTACCAGTTGGCCTTGACCTTTCATAGTTATTGAGGTTCGTAACTTTCTAAGTTTAGTAGGTTATTACCAACGGTTTGTATAAGACTTTTCTCGCTTAACTACACCATCGACTCAGTTAACCAGGAAAGGGATTCTGTTTGTTTAGAACAAAGCCTATGAGGATAGTGTTCAAAATCTTAAGCAGAAGCTTGTATTACATCGATGCTTACTGTACATGATGGTTAAGAAAGTTTCGTAATTTACAGTGATGCTTCTAGAAAAGTATAGATGGTGTAATGATTTAACAAGGTAAAGTAGTTACTTGTGATCCTCGTCAGTCTTTCTATGTTTAATTATTCAAGCAGAGGTAGAGGTAGAGGAAAGCTAGCGAATGACAAGAAGTGACTGGACTTGATATATTATGTTGCCTCCTCCTTCCATGCTTTCAATATTTGATTTTTAGTATTTTATCTAAAGCTATCGAACTTACTAATTATTTTTATGATATTTTTTAAAAAGTTAGGTAGGGCTTGAACTAGGACTAAACTTTCTAGTATTTATTTCTATCTTTTCAAATTATGAATTATAATGAGAATTTGAAATAATTTATTTAAGACCTTGGTTTCTTTTTCTTATTTAAATGAAATAAAATTATTATTTATTTTAGTAGTAATGACCTCAGCTTAGTATAAGTAGTTGGATCATTATAGCTTTCTTTCCTAGCTCAATTCTTTCACACTCATCGTTTCAGCATTGCCAAATGGGACGCGTCAGACGAACTTTCTTTAATCTGAGCTGTAGCACCTGACATTAAGGAGTGAAGTTCTTACCTACTGACTCCTTTAACTCAAGATATATATGTTGACAAGGCTTGCACGCCGCACAAGTTTACATAACAATCCACCTTTCCTTCATTTACTTGTCTTCTATGTCTGACATCCATTCCTTACTTGTCTTCAATGCCTGACAACCTAGGAAGGAAAAACTTAAAATATAAGTCAAAGACTTAGTGAGTGATTGGTTTAGGAAATACCTTCTTTTGGAATACAACAGTCAAATATAATAATCACAACTCATAAGGTCATTTTATATACATATATTTCTCATCGTACATTAGTTCATAATCACAAGCTTTTATTGCATCAAACACAACCACCTTCGCAATAATTCCATGTAGTTCAAGTAATCAAAGCATAAACTACTCATCATCGAGACCTAGGATTCTCCCATCGCCTAGACTTACTTGGATTTCCACCAGCATCTCGTAATACTCATTCTTTTCTCAAACCTGGTATTCACTTTCATTAGCATTGTTGGAAAAAAAAATAACGCTAGACGCAACAAAATTAATATAAAAAAAAATTTCTAACCCTTAGAACGTAAACAGACCGTGCATAAACAATAAAAATCACAAATAAACATACCTCTGTGTCGATGTTCCAAATTCGAATTGCCTTGTTTTGATAAGGATGATCCTCTAAATTTATATCATCAAAACGCCGCAAAATCACAAGCCTTCCGTGATAGTATCCACACATGAACTGGGAAGTCAACTCCTCGAATTCAGGTTTACTAGAACCTCACAAAGTGAGAATTTTGACTATCTCTATTCTCTCTTTGTGTAGAATGAATTTTACGTCGTTGCTTGTATATGCTTATATGTAAAATATGACCTCTAAGGCCTTATTTATAGGCTTCTTAGGCTTTCTTAATAAGCTTAGGATTCCTAATAATCTTAGGATTCTTAATAAGCTTTCAATTCTCTAATTGGGCTTATTAATTACATCTCCTAATAAGTTTACAATTCTCCAATTGGACTTATTAATTACGTTTCCTTATAGGATTCCAATTTTCTAATTGGATTTATTAATTACCTAGCCTAAAGGAAATTTCGACCTAGATTTTTCATGTGCTATCCGTTAGATTAATTTAATATGACAATATTCCCACAACTAGTTTTATGGCCCATAAGTCATAATTGGTCTCTAGCAAGATATTATGGCTACATATTAAATTCAGTTGGTGATTCAACATAACCTAATATAATTATTGTTTCAATCCTTTTATCACATGATTTCTATAATTGAATATAAGTCATGGACAAAGTCACCTTATCTAATCCAATTTCTTTCTTGATCAATAAGCATATTGAAATAATAAATGACATTAATACCCCCATTAATTTATTTATAGCACGACCATGCATTTCTACCGTCTCGTTTAATCGAAGGGCTAGAGGTATCTCTCCATAACAAGAGGGATAAATCCCATCTTGATTAATCATTGTCAACTACATAATTGATAACATATTCGAGTACAACCTTTATAATTATCTGGTTAAGGATAACGTTTGATTGCATCATAATTGATTAATTCTTATGTTTGGCACTATGATAATCTCAGGTCCAAGGATCAAAACAATCAATTATTTGAGCTTATTTATGACATATGTCCATGTAATAATCTCAAAAGGGGTCAGTCTAATTCTTATTCTCTAATAAGAAAATATGATTATAATTTATGTCTCTACATATAATCATCCTATGATTATCAATTATAACTCATAATAATCTTAATTTATTATTGTTTCCACAATAATAATCGATTAGAGACATTTAGAATATAATAACATATTCATGTATATTATTATACAATAACATGCAATTGAATAATAATGAAAATAATAACTGTTATTAAACAATAAACCAATTATCCATACAATTATTATAGAGCACAATAAAAAATTTAGCAGCATCCAACATCAAGAACATATTTCATTCTCAGGTCCAAGCGATGAGATTCACTTTATCAGCATCTCGCCATAGACCTAGCATTCACTTTTCATAGTTCTTAAAATTATTACCCAACGTTTTCGTAGCATAATGGTTAAGAGTTTCGTTAATTGAGGTTATGGGTTTGAAACCTAGTAGGTGAAGAAGAAGAAAATGATGATGAAAAGATAGTTCTTAAAATTATTATATGTGACATTTTATACCAGGTTTATATAATAAATTGGATGATATTTTTTTATATAATAAAATACTTTTACTGGCGTTTACAATAACGTCGAAAAAGCATTGATTTTAAAAAATATATATCAGAATTTTTAGTGGCACACTTCAACACGTTGCAAAAGATATTTGTGATGGTCTTAAATTAATCTTTAACAATAACATTATTTGTAACATCACTTTTAGTGGCGATCATAATACGTCACTAAAAAAATAAATAGTGACATAAAATATGTTACTAAAAGTAAGCTTTTAGAAATGCAGAAACGTCACTAAAAGTTATGTCTTTTGCGCCGTGTAATGTTGCGTTGCTAAAACTTTTAGCTATGCGGATACAGTGACACTCCTAGCGACGAATGACTTTTTGTGTTTTTAGGTTTTAGTGATATTTTTCGTGTGCCACTATAAATGAAATTTCTTGTAGTGCTAATAGACACGATCAGTCCAAAAAGCACATATATAATAGCTAGCCAACTCAGTCCAATAATAGGCATAACATGCAACATCATTCAATACTCCATAATTACATAAACAATTATACATATAAGTCACACAACGTCAACCAATATCGCCTATACCCCATCTATGCAATTTTTCTATCACTAATTGCATAATTGATAAATCCATGCACCCTGCTTAAATCTTAATTTCGAAAGACCAGTAGTATAAATCTCTTACTTGAGATTAAGTAAAAATTCCTTAGTTGACAGCCAATTTTTCCAAACGAACCAATCCTAAACATAATTTTTTTAATAATTGACTTAATGAAATTACCAATGGCTAACATCCTAAATTTTCCAATTTATCTTACCTAAATTTAAGGTTTAAACCAACTCAATCCTAGATGGAGAAGTCTACAATTGCTCAAAGAGTCTCCAATTAGTCATTTAAAGAAAACCCCAAAAATGGATCCAAAATTAATTTATCTTTAATTTAACTTTAATGGGTAAAACAACTCACATTATTAAAGCCACAATGAAACTCAACCTCTCTCATCGAAATGGTAACCTGCAGTGACGTTACGGTAGCTAGTTGAATGAACGAAAAAAGAAGAAACGAATGTGAAAAGGGAAATCAATGAACAAAACTTCTCGATTGCTACGTATGACTTGGAAAACAGAGAAGACTATTGGCATGCAACTCTTCATTCAACTCAAACAAGAAGAAGACCGACGTGCTTGGTTGGGCATGTGGCATTGTGAGACCAATTTCTAATTCGAATAATGAAGTAAAATTTTGGTAAGTATTAAGAATTTGGAGTTTGATAAATCCACAAAAGGATTAAGCAATAAAATATTTTATGGTTAAAGTATACATTTTGCAATTAAGTTGGTAGTTCGTGAAAGAAGTTATGCGATAAGAAGAGAAAAAGTCTTCGCATAAGTTAAGAAGTGAAAGTTTTGAGTGTTAGACTAGGAGTTTTGGGTGGTCTTCATGAGAAGAATCAAGTATTTTACAGAGAAGAAGTTTGCTAGGAAGCCTTGGAGTTTAAGTTTGCGATAAGAGTTTTATGCGAGTAAAAGTTGGTTAGTTCACGTGGAAGGTTTCTTATAATAAAAATATAACCACGTGATAAGGTTATTCGTAAAAAATGTCAAGTGGTTGAAGTTATTAGCAGTTTGGGTTATGCGAGAAGCAAGGTCTGACGAAGAAAATGTTGAATCTAATTTGACAGGGGTTAACGTGTAAGATTAAGGATTTAATCATGACCAAGTTGAATATTAAATTTACACGTGTAAAGTTTTAAGCAGGAGCTGGCAAACTGAGAAGATTTATGCATGACTAATTTAGTTTAAAGGCTGTATAAATAAGAGGATTTGGGTAACTAAGGAGAGGATGATGAAAGTTTTGTTCAAGTGTTGAAGTGCTGCTGGTTTAGCCACGCGAGAAGAAGAATGACTTCTTTAATAAAGTTTTGTGAGTGCTTTTCTCTCAAATGAACTTATATTAAAAAACTTTATTATAATTTCTCTTCAATGATTTGAAAGAAGAATTAAAATGAGAATGTTTCAAAGAGATTTCTATGAAAAGTTATGTTTTCAAGCATGATTCATAATGTTAAAACTTGATTTGATGATTATGATTTCAATACTATGTTTCTTTGAGACGATGCTAACTTTTATGTGCACATAAAGAGTCAAGGCCACAATGGGGTGTACAGGCTACATGGTGATAAGAAGCTAGCTTATACGTTGAAAGGAGCATATAAAGCTTAGCGATCTGAGCAACGAGGACGAATATGTATGTTCTTGGATGTTGTTGATACACTAGCTAGTCTAAACGCGAGGTAATGAGACCAAGTGTAGAGAACGATTCGGGATCCTTGAAAAAATGAAATGATTTGTTAAGCATAAAGAAAAGTTTATGCGAAATGCAATGATTTGTTGGTATGTTTAAATGATTTGATATTATTTTTACGAAATGATTATGAAAAGGTGTTACGAAAGGTTTTCATAAAACCTCACTAAGTCTTTTAGACTTATGTTCTAAAAATCTATTTTACAGGAATACGCGTTTAGGCCAAGTAGAGAAGAAAGTTGAAGGATTTGCAGCGAGGTGATTCAAGACGTTTTGAAAATAGTTAAGCATTGGTTGTTTGATCAAAGTATTGTAATACTGGACCAAACACTTGTTATTAATAAAGTATATGTTTTGGTTTATATTTATTTTGCTTGGCGTTACAATGACCATCGTTACATTTTGAGTGTTTTCAATAGTTTAAAAGAAGTTGAGAATAAGATTTTTCGATAAGAAAATTTCAAGGTTGTAACTAGCTTGCATCATATTTCTACTACTTCGGCGAGCTTAATGAAGACAAAGGGTGACTTGTCTAGACTCGAAATGAAGGAGGGAGATGCTTGGAACATTGAACGGATAGTGGGGGTTCACTAAAGAAGGGTTGTTCGCGACAGTTAGGGTTCACGAGGAAGAGAAGGAGAAATTTCCTTTTTGTTCTAATTTGGACAATCCCCAGGATCCTTTTTGTAAATAAAAACAACAACAATAATCATTTATTATTATTATTCCCTCTTTCTTCTTTCTCCTGCTTCCTTTAAATCCAACCTATCCTCATTAATTGTTTTCTCACGATATTCTTATTAAATTTATATATAAATATACAATTTAATCCACTTTACAGATTATTTTTCCCTTTCTCCTTTCTCTCTCTTCAATTAATCCTCTTCCATCGTATCAACCTTTCCTCTTCCATAAACCATTCCCCTTGTAACTTCTATTTTTTTTATTTTTCTTTTATCTAACAAATATAAGCCACCGATATTATTTCATAAAAATGATATCCTTAATTAAATCCGCATATCATAAAACTTAATTAATTTTAAACAAAAACTACACCACTAATAAATAACTTAAATTCAAACTACAAAATAACACCAAAAAATAATAAATTTCAAATAAAAATTCAAGATAATTGAATTGGAAATTACCTTAATTTTTGGCGTTACGAAAGAAAACTACAATGATTTCCTGACAATAAGTCAACAATGATG
This sequence comes from Cucumis variabilis, assembly GCA_037974545.1. NCBI lineage: Eukaryota > Viridiplantae > Streptophyta > Magnoliopsida > Cucurbitales > Cucurbitaceae > Cucumis > Cucumis variabilis. Next base: position 22,958,239 of record JBBPDI010000029.1, on the reverse strand, counting down.
TATTCCAGTAACAACAAAAAAATATAAAGTCAAAACATCTAGATGTAAAGCTTCTAATTGTGAAAGAAAGAGTTCATATTGATCAAATTATGATAGGAACATAATGAACAAACTCTATGGTGACAGATTTATTGACTAAAGGCTTACCAGTTAAGTTTTTTTTGGCATGTTGCTCATGTTGGTGTTGGTCAACTTTTTCAGATTCCATGTATTAGTGGGAGTTTGTTATCAAGGATGTTCTTTGACCTTAGTTAGTTTGTTTTCTATAAAAAAAATTAAGTTGATGTGGTTTATGTTTTATTATTTGAACTTATTTGTCATGGATGTGATTTTGCAAAAGTGGTTGAGCATAAAGTTTTTTAATAATGATCTCACTAAGGAATTTGGTGTAACGCTTAAGTTTATGCGGAGGGACATGAATGAACCAATATTATTATATTTAAATAAGAGGGATCCTAAGGACATGAAAGTAAGGTTAAGAAAGACTTAAAAGAATTAAAAGTTACTACGTATACCAATAAGGTGCACTTTTCTTTTTGGTGTCAATCATAGGAACTCTAAAGTTAAGTGTGCTTAGCTTGGAACAATTATGTTGGTGAAAATTTTTCTAGGATGCATGTGAGTGGGAACAAAACATGCTGAAAGGACTCGTATTGATTTATGGGAACGACTTTCACTCTAATAAACCTTTAAGACAAGTAAGAATGATGTTGCAAGGTCACAAGAGAATGTCGGGGATCAAAATTTCAAATCTTGGGTTTAGGGTGTTACAATTGGTATTAGAGCTTAAGTTTTTAGGTTCTAATGGCTAACTTATGATTTAAGTAATTGATTTTTATCCCTATGGCTAATATGGTCCTTCATCACTCGCTAGGTGTCACGCCCTTTCCAAAGTCACTCTATGCGACCAAGTGGAGGCGTGGCTGCCTAGAGGTTCTTTATGAGTATCTCTACGAGATAACATGAAAAATGTGTAGTAAGCTAATTAAATACAACCAACAAGCTTAAATACAAAATATGAACTCAAATGAAATAAGAAGAAAACTTCATTGATGTTTAAATAATGGAGTACATTCAACACTCAGTACAATGTTCCCTTCAAAATAACTATTCACAAATTTAAAATGACACTTAGACCCTTCTTGCCTTATGTAAAGGTGATTATATAATGGCGAGATGGAAATGCGAACTAACTTGCAAAAAAGAAAGAGTAATGATTAAGTGATGTGATGGCCTTGACGCGTCATATTGCTCTTAATCAGATTATGATTAAGACGTGCTTCTTTCAGAGTTATTAATCGCCACACATGGTCTTCTATCGGGATTCATATGACTAATCTGGGTTAATTGAAATATATCTAAAAGTATTCACTTATAAGGGTTATAGAGCTTCATATTTGAGGATAGCAACCTCTCAGTATCTATTGTCCACACTTGTTCACCTTTCGGGATACAAATGAAGGAAGTCATCTTGCAAGGTTGAGAAAAATCTTCCTTGGACGTGTTAGCCATGTCCTTGCTACTTATCCTCTCAGACAGTTGGCAACATACACTGGCCAAGTGATGAATATAGATTGGCTAACACGATAAAAGTTATAAGTCAAACTCCTTATCAAGAAACTACTACAGACTTACAATACAAACAACATATTAACAGATGAAAAGTAAAGAAGTGATGGATTGAAAATGATATAAACATGTAATATATCAAAGAATGTAGGCATTTGGCCATCATACAATGTGAGCAGTATATATTACACAAAGAATACAAAAATTGGAGGAAAAAAAGAATGGAGAATAGTATATGTTAGAAGAAAAATGGAAGATGAATTCTTCCCTATTCAAACTTTAAGCCTTTACCTTACAATCTAACTAGAAAGGAAGAATAAAAGTTCTTTATAGACGGTAGAAAGATTATTCCTTTCCACCTATCTCTAGTGTTTGATCTATTCAGACCTCCTTGATATGGTGTAAAAGGAGGCTTTTTATAGACAACTTTCGGCGGGAAACTATTCTTCATGTTGCTTGGATTAAAAGTAATCTCTATAAATAAATCACATCACTCCAATTACTATTTTTGTCTTCTAGCGATCTGCTTCTCGCCTTCTGATATAGCCTTCTCACCGAGTCTTTTTGTGAGTTCCATAATAATTTGCTAGCTTCTTCTTTTTGCTTGCAAACCTACGTTAAGATGCTAAAAGCATGGTGAAACAGGCATGAGATACTATGCAAGGTATATTCTAAATACATATGATTTTTCAATCATAATCATGGCGTTTTGATACACTTCTTTTATATTTTGGCCTAATTATTTTATAAAGGAGGCTATAATAACTTGTACTTCTACAAGTTATCACAACTCCAAATTTAGAATAATGCTTGTTCTCAAGCATCACTTCGTATTATGCTTGTCTTCAAGCACAATTCCTCCTTAAAGACTCACCTTCCCCCTTAAGTTTCTAAACTTCTCAAACACAGTGGAAGTTTTGTTCGTTCTTCAGGGTTTTCTCTTATCGCATACTTTTCACCATGAAGACACTTTTAAGTTGAAAACACGACTAGCCTCCGCCACATTTGTTCATTCCCACCGTAAATCTTATTTTCAAAATCAACGGTGGCTAAAATTTTCGAAGAGTTTTGACACCTTTTATTTGGCGAAAGATTGCATTTTATTTATAATTACAAGATGTTTGGTGTTGAGTAGAAAATCATAGGTACTTTATTAGTTTGTTTCTCTTCTCAACTATAACTCTTATTGTCTTTTATTACTCAACTCTCTAGTTTTTACTTTTGAAGCTATGCTTCTTATTTTTACAAGAGGAGGCAACATAGGAGTTATTATTTTGATTGAATGAATGAATACAAATATTTTCAAAGTTGTAGGCTTTTTGACTTTGTTTTAGATTTTGTTAAAACGCTTTATTTTTCAAAAACAACTTACATGATTTTTAAAAAGTTCAAAAGTTTTAGCACGAACTTTGCACACCCCCAAATTTAGAGGTTTACGATGTTCTCATTGCTAAAAATGAATTATAAGATTATTCAAAGAAAGTTTTATGAAAGAAGTTTGAGGTAAAGCTTGCTCGCCTACTAAACTATAGAAATGTATCCTAAGTAAGTTTTATTAACAAGTTAAATGACCAAGTAACAAATGAAATTTTATTTTGCATAGTTTATACTTCACTAAAGTTATCATTGAAACGCAAGAAAAATTAAAGAACTAAAATGATGGGTGCTAAATTTGTGACAAGGAAAACTGAACGCAAAAAAAGTGTGTCAAAATACAGACTTGTATTGAAAATATTATAACTATAAGGAAATATAATTTACATAAACAGAAGATAAAATTTCAAAAAAAAGGTACAAAATACACAATACTCCTCTTGTTAAGATTGTGGTGGAGGAAATGGAGGATGTTGTACATTCATCCTTACTTGTAACATCGAAAGCGGCTATCCTAAATTCAGAGGAAACTGAGGTGGTTGGATAGTGGTACACATTAGTAGATGTTGATATCTGAGCAAAGCAGTGAATTGTGTATCACATCTTGTTGGAAATTCTTCAACTAAGCCTGTTAGCCTTTCAACTTTGCCTTTTAGAACATCATTTTGCTCGTATACTTCAAGAAATTTCCCAAGTTGTATTTGTGCCTTAGTGTTTGCATTTGCATTTTCCATTTTCAATTTCACATCACTCAACTTTTTTAACTTCACAATTGCATCTCTTGAAAATTACTTTTGCATTGGATCACATCTTCAAATCCTTTTTCCAATGGGCTACATATGTCAAGGTTCATGAATTTGAAAATATAATCTTTGTGAGCAACTTCTTCGTTCCCTTCCTTTATCGCTTCTTTACCTTTATCATTCTACATTGAAGCCTTTACAGAGTCCTTCAGCGGTGAAAAGGGACGTGTCTCATAACTTTCTCAAGAACTATTTCTTTCTCCATGTGGAGTGGGTCATGAATCATCTTCTTTAGAAGTTTAATCCTTCTGGGGGTTAAATTTAGGTTGTCTGCCCCATCGTCTTACTCCTTGAATGCATTATCGTTAAACGAGTTAAAATCAAAATGAGGATTCTAAAATTCCTCTTGGTTTGAGTTTTCATGACTAGGGGTTTTAGTTTGGCTAGTTGGGTCAAATGGGATTGAGGCATCAGAACTGTTAGGTTTCTACCTTAAAGAGGACAAATCAATTTGGATTTGGAGAGGGATTGGCAAATTGGTTTCTGATGATTTGGATTTATGGGTCTGCGAGGGGGACTTTGGTGATTTAGATTTGGATGGAGATGGTAGAGGAGCCTGAATGCTTTTTGTTTTGAAATATTTGGATTTGGTGGGCGAAATGGTTTGAATGGGCTCAGTGGAGGTGAGAGATAATGTGTCCTTAGAGTCCTTGGCTTTCGATTTTTTTTTCTTTGATCTAGAAGCCTCTTCTTTGTCATGCGTCTTTCACTTAAGAGGTGTTTTTCCCTGTCTTTTACTTCTTTACCTCCCCTTCTTCTTTTTCTCCTTCCTTTTCTTTTCTTTTTGCATCCACCTTGCGGCCAACCTTTGCTCTTCGTTCATCTCTTGTTTTTAGCTTTTTGGTTGTAGCCTTGTTTTTGTGGATGACTATAATACCACTTATGTTGGATGCGTTACACATGCCATCTCGCATGCGTGCAACTTGTAAAGATTTTTCTAACTCTTGGCATGCTTTTAGGCAGAGCCTCTTAATCAGATACGAGAAGGGCTTAGCTCCTCGCAGATGATGTAATCAAGCTTATATGTGCTTGCAAATTATTTTGCCCACATCCACAAGTATTGCCTCTAAAATGCAGTATAGGACTATTATTCTTTCAAGCGATATTGTACTGTCGTGGTGTGTGGGCATCAAATTGTGTGGGAAGAGCTGATACTTATCGGTTGGAGTTATATCCCATGTTCTATACCAGGTTACTCTTTCTATTGCGTCTTACATGTTGCGGTCTGATGATTCCCTAAAACTTGGTTGTCCTACCGCGACTTGTTCCAACTTGTATATCACATTGATGGCTTCTAGTCCATACTTTATCTTTTTCCCTTTTACAATGGTGTAATGTCTCTCAGTGTTGAACTTGCCATTGTAAAATATATTCACTACTTCTAGCTGAATTGCTCTCATCTCTTTGAAAAACTCTTGCCATTCTAACGCCTTGATGGGTCTAGGAAGAAACAACGATAATTGCCCTTTAAATGGAAAGAACCCATTTTTCACCATAAAATTTTTGTTTAAGTCTTCAGCGGAATAGATGACTTCCTCCTCAATTCCTTGGCTCTCATCTTTTCGCTGAGCCCTTTCCACTACAACAAAAACTATCTACTACGACAATTATGTACATCCCAAAATTTAAGGGAGGGAAAAAAACTATCACAAAAGGTAAAAAAAAATTGTCACGATTGGCATATCCTTGATAGGAAAAAATGTCATAATAAACGAATTCGTGAAATTTTTGTAACTGTCGTCAATATGCAAATGATGACAATTATTTGTTGTCATAAAATATTAAATAATGACATTTATTTTTTGTCATGAAAACACTTATTGTGACAGTTTTTTAAAGAGAAATTGGAAAGAGTAGTATTTTAAGAATATGATATAGCAAATATAGTACATTGTTTTAGAATTTTGCAAATATGGCAAAATTTTCAGTTATAAAAATTCTCTCCATCTTAAATTTGTTATTATTCTTAAACTACCCTTCAATAACTTATTTCTCTTCCTCTTTTTAATGCCCTACTCATTATTTATTTATTCTTATACGAGAAAAATTATTTGTTCTTTATGTCTTAATCTTGATTTTAGAATATCAAGAGTACAATAATTGCAATATGAAATATAATAGTTGTTGATCAGAGTAATTTAACTTCTTTTGTGATTTTTTTTACTTTCTTCAGTTTCAATTTTGAGTTGAATCTGATTTCAAATGATTTTGTTTTTGTTTTACTTTGTCTCAGTTTTGTATATCAATATTGTGATATACTTATATTATATGTATTAGTTGATTGGTATACTTACTATGTGATTTTCATTTTTTTCAAATTTTATGCAGTTCATTATAATATTATTAAGTATATGAATGATATAACTCATTGTATCATTATCAAGTATATCAACAATATATTGTTGAAGCATATCGGTAAAGTGAATCATTATCAAGTATATGAATCAAGTGTACAAGTAAATAAGTAGGACTTTAAGCATATCAAGTGATTTAATCAATCAAATGTATAGTGAAGAATACCAAGTATATCTACAGTGCATCAGGTATATTAAACATATCATGTACATCAAATGTATCAATTTTTTTGAGTGTACAAATGAAGCATATCAAGTGTAGCAAACTTATAAGTGAAGCCTTTAAGTGTTTCAAACTAATCAAGTGTATCAAAACCTAAGGGATATTAAGTGTATCAAGAAGAATCAAGCGTAATGAGGAGTATTATGTGTATCAAGATGTTTCAGGTGTGTACTAATAGGTATCGAGTGTATCAAAGAGAATCAAGTGCATCAAGTGTATATATCAAATATATCAGGTGTATCAAGAAGTATCAGGTGTATCAAGAGATATTAGGTGTATCAAACGTAATAAGGTGTATCAAATATATATTAGTAACGAGGGCATTTGTGACATTTTATCTCTGGATGTGTGGTTTGGACTTTGTTTTTGCTATTCTTGAATAATAAAGTATGTGTGCTATTGACTTAATTATTATAACTTGTTTTGCCATTTTTACAAGTGCCCATTTTTTAAAACTTTCATGGAAGGACTTTCCATAACATGCGATAATATGACAGTAAATAACTGTCGCAGATTTTATTTGCGACAGAAAATAACTGTCATCGTACCATTTTTCTTGTAGTGTTCTCTCTTAACTATTGGTTCTTAGCGTCTTGACCTCTTGACGCTTTTTTCTTCCTTGGTTGTTCCTCCACAACATTGTCCTTTAATGGACTCATATCATTCACTTCTTTTTTAAATTCCTCGTAGAACTCTTTGATAGGTTTCCCCTTTCCCTTACTCTTCTCTGTGGAGAGAGCCAATTCTTCAGTTTTGTTGAAAAGCTCTTCCCGCTCCCTCAACTTTCTTTTCCTATTTTCTTCTGCCAAGGATTTCACACCTTGTACCTAATCCTTGATTTTCAGTAGCCCATACTTAACCTTCTCTTTCTTTTTTGGGGCTTCCTTCTCAAATCTCCCAAATTTAGTCTTAGCAATAGGCAAAGTGATGGAAGCAGTAGACATGCGCAACGGAATAAAGATCAGATTTTACTTTAATTGCAAGTAAACACTTTAGTGATTAATATGCATTACAATCCTAAAATAAAACAAAAATAGGGTTAATAAAAAACTCAACTTTGATGCTTTGCCATTGTTGTAATCTCATCATGTATTTGAAGTTGGGACTACCAATAGCGTTGACCCGCTATTCTCCAGACTTAGAACTGAAGGAATGGAATTTCCAGAGCAAAAGTGTGTGAAAGCTGTGCAAAAGAAATTCAACTTGAAACATAGAGAAAACACCTAAACATGCTTCTATGGAGGAAAAGAAAATTAACCTTTGTAGACCTTCCAAGAATTCTCAAACCTCCCAAAGAACACCACGAAGTCTTTCCTGTTATCCTCAAGATAGAAAAAAAAATAACAGAGAGTTTGTGGGGCTTCTGTGTTTTTTTTTTTTTTTTGTTAAAAGGAAAATATTTGTAGAGAGAATTTTCTTTTTGAAACCAATAGATCGTAAAATTGTACCATCAGAAGATTGCCTACCTCCCTTCTATATCTTAACCAAAAGATATGAAGAGAGATGGAGGAGGCCTCTCCATCACGTAGAATAACTCCCTTTATTTAAATTCATATTAATACAAATCTAATATAAATTTAAATTATATTATATCTTATATAATATTACTTTTATATTATATCTTATATGATATTAATTATATATTATATCATATATAATATAACCAATGGTTTAGATCTTCTCATATAATCTATAGTTCTAATATGAATTGAATCCATATTAATTTTTAATTTATAGTTTATGAATCTATTCATATTATTATTATTTTAATCATATTCAAATATTAACTTCTCTCATAAAAACTTTATATTATAATGTATCAAATACATCATATTAATTGTATCATATATGTTGGAAACAAAAGACATGCACAACGGAAAAAGAAAAAAAGGAACGAATTTTACTCTAATTACATTTAATTAACATGCAACCCTAAACAAACAATTAGGAATTAGGAAAAATTACCTTTGAAGC
>JBBPDI010000029.1:22927955-22944708 GCA_037974545.1 Cucumis variabilis | reverse complement strand
TCGGATGCCATAGCCTCCATGTCGTGAACAAGAAACTCGTGCTTCTCGTCCCATTGAGGATTCAGATCTCGAAATTTCGTCTTGGTTCGTCGCCGCTGGCCTTCGAAATCCACAATCGCATAAGCACTGGCCGTGCCTTGGCCGTCCTTCGGCATCAAATTCTTGGCGTTACAGACCTCAACGAAGATCTTTCGGCCGCAACTCTCCGCCATTTAAAACCTCGATCAAGATCTGAACTGATTAGGATTCAAGAACAGTAGATAAATGAAGAATTTTGGTGAGATTTTTTTCTTTGGAAATGGAAAATGAAAATGGAGGAAACTCTGTCCAGGGATTTTAAAAGAAGAGGGTAAAGTTTGAGAGGCGCCTGTGCCACGACATGATGACACGTGGAAGCACTTGAAGATTGTGGAGTCCACAATGAGTCGTTACAATGGAATCGTACAAATCTCCCTTGCTCTCTCCTGCATTCACTATGCCTTGGACTTGTTGAATTGAAAATTCGTGTTTTAATATTCTTTTTCGTGTATTTTTATTTCAATTTCCAATTATTATTTCTTTTATTTCAATTTTACTCATTTTTCTTATATAGTATGCATGACACTTTGACACTGAAAATTGTTCATAATAAAATACACCTTCTTTTTTCTATGTACCTACGTTTCTCAATTCCCTCTTTTTTTTTACGAACTTGAACAAAATCAGCTCATGATTTTTTTTTTAATTCAAAAATTTATGGTGAAGAATAAGAAAGTGAAACCATGAAAGATGATCTTGATATTGAGAAAGTTACTAAAGAAAAACAAGAGACAAAAAAACATATGAACAAATGTAAGAGTAGATGTGGAGCTTAAGATTTGAAACAATAAGAAGAAAAACGATCAAATTTAGTGGAAAAAAATGAACAAACTAAATTTTTATATCAACAATGATCACACCAATATTATTTTTAAAACTAACCACAACAATATATATAATTTTTAAGAGAAGATACATTTTATAATGAATCATACGGATTAATTAATTTACCAATAATTACAAAGAGTAAGAGGCCAAGACGTTGGATATACGAGCAAGTCTCCTCTTTTTTTTTTTTTTCTTCGTTGCCTTTTCTTACCCAAGGTGATTTTGATACATATTTGATTATTTTGTTGTCTTCTACTTGTTCGTTTTTGGTGGAAAATATAGTAAGTAAATAAGTTAAATTAGGGAGGTGAATTAATTATTAAAATTTTAATTGGTCCAACGTCTCACTCACTCAGTTGCACATGATTTCCTTGTTGTCTTCTCAAAATTTAGATACGTGTTTAAATAAAATAAAATCAATTAAAAGTTAAAATCAAATCTGCAAACAGAATCATACACAAAACATTGATCGAAAAAAGGAATCTTTTTTTTATCTTAATAATTTTTTGTTTTTTAAAAAACTAAGCTTTTTGTTTTTATTTTGATTCCAAGAAGATTTTTGTCAGATGTTCAAAGGACAATAAAATTAATATAGATATTTTTAAAAATAGTAAAATAAATTAAAATATTTACGTTGTAAACTTTGGATCTTATAATTTTTTTATCACATATCATTGATTATTAAGGATAAACTTTACGATAGATTATAAATATTTTATCAAATTTATTATTTTTGAAAAAATTTCAAGATTAATTTTCTAAAGAAATAAAATAATACAAGGGCTAAAATAAGGTAAATATAATTAATTATTTTTTTATTCTATAGAAGTGATGAATATTCCGAACACGAAATTCAAACATTTGAGTATCTAAGTATACATATTACATATAGTAAAATTAATAAGATCAACCACAATTCATTCAAAAAGGTTCATTTTTGTCTTTAATTTTAATATTTTAAATATGTTGGTAGAAAAAGTTATATGTTAAGTATTTTGCAATACAAATATATTTAAAATTTCGAGAAACAAATAATAACAAAAATACGAATGTGATGATTTTTGATTTAAAGAGAAAGAAAGAGACCTTTGATCAAGTGAAATCTAAAATGTAATTTTTTTTGCCTTTACAACAAAGGTAAGTGGTTTTGTAGTTTAGTGATTGGGTGGGGAAGTGAGGGATCTGTTTTCTGCCCAAATGAACGTTGCACTGTTACGTCTGAGTCAGCGCCATCATGAACGTTGAGACCTAATTAAATACGCCTCCTCTCACTCTGTCTCTCACGTGCCTTCTTTTTTATTATTAAATTAATAGCTGACTCACTGCACGTGCTATGATTGTGCTTCTCCCATTTTTTTAAAATTTTTGTAAGTTTTATCATCCTATTGTTAAATTTTCATCAATATTTTATGTTTTCATAATTCTAGATTGATATGGTCGTCATCGATCAAGATGTTCATCTGACGACAGTAACATCAAAGTTGTAGGTCACCAACGATTAAGATGATTGGCCACTGACGATTGATAATCGATGATCAAGAAGATTTAAAGGCGACATCAAGATGGTCTAGAGCTAACAGGTAAGACGATTGGTCGTCGTGACGGTTGATTGATCATGATAGGTCATCATGGTTGATCGTGAAGTTGGCTAACGTTTGTTGCCAATGGTCATCAATGATCATTGATAAGAGGTTGAAGTAAATTTTTTTCTAAAACATACGACATTAAATAAGAAAATAAAAAAAACATATTCCAAGCCCATGGGTTTGGTTTCTTAATCCCAAAATATTTTATTGGAAGTGCCAAAACATGGGTTTGGCTTCATATGCCAACCCCCCTAATTCCAAAACCATTGGCCAAACATCTCCAAAAAGTTTTCTTAAAACTCGTTGCTCACTAAATCTGTTTGACTTATGTTTTAAGTGTTTCCCCTCCCCAGGTTGTTAGGTGTTGAGGCCATGTGAAATTTAGTTCTAAGATTGCGTAGCTAAGCTAAGGAGGGAAGACATAGTGTCTTTGTAGTCTTACATGGTGTGTTAGCTATGGAAGTTTCTTTTACGCCTGAGGAATCGCTCCTTAGTATGGATGGTCCGACTCAGAAGACAGACGAGTGCAACATTCAGGCTGACGAAGACCTAACCTGTTGAGCCAAAGAATTGAAAAGTTGAGTCAAGGGAAGAGTAGCCCTAATGCGATTTGCTAAGAGAGGTAGTTAGACAACCTAGTCAGAGAAGAAAGTACCACCTTTATACCTCTAGGTACCCTTTACAAGGTATAGGAATTAAATAGCAAATACAAGGTATTTTATACACATTTTTTATTTTTTAAATAGTAAAATTTTCTTAATTTCTTTAAAATTTAAGTATACTTTTGTTAATACAATAATTTTTTATCCTATCTTGTATATTGATTTTCTTTTTCAAATTCAACAAATCAATTTACAATATAGTTTAATCTTTTCACTTTTATTAACACACTAATTTTTTTCTTCTTATCTTGCACATTAAAATTCGTTTTTCAATTTCAACAAATACAAAATAATTAAATAAAAAATATTTATTTAATTATATTAGAATTGTAAACCAGCTTACAAGATTTAATTTTTAGATGATAAAGAATTTTTTTTCGTTAAATGACTAGATATTTTTTGTATTTTTTTAAATATACAGTAAAAACATATTTTCTCTATAAATAAAATAAAATTATGTTATTGAGTTCCCGATTTTAAAATGTAGAAATTTTATCTTATAAATTTAAAAATGATTTGTTGTTCAATTCAAGTTGATTTGAAATTTGTTGTATTGTTTAATTTTAAGATTTTTCTAATTTATTATTTATTTATTAATAATTTATATATTTAATTTGAAATTGTTGGGACTTTGTTATTTTTTTATATTAAAAATAAATTTGTCATTAGTTATAGGGTTGAGGTTTTGTTGATTTATATTAATAATTTTTTTATTTGAGACTTTTCTTAATTAAATCATAATTTTAGTTATTTGTTGTTATGATATTTTTGTTTTCTAATAATTTGTGTTTTTTTATTAAAAATATTTTATTGGCATTTTAAAACATTTTTAGGTGTTGCTATTTTTTTAAAGTCGGGTGAATGACTGTTTGCATTCGACATTTATGAGTGCACCTACGTGTTTCTGAAGAGTACCATAAAATCAGTTCTGGATTCGCTTTTAGAGTACTCCCAATTTACAATTGAGCAAATGTTGATGCACTGTGCGTGATGAAATGCGGCCAATTGAGGTAGAGTACAATTCCGTTGATGGATGTTTTGTGAACAACGACATGGATCGCTGCTCTTGCAAGGAATCCGTCGCCTACCAATGTATTTTATTGAGATGGACATGGAATGAAGAAGATGAAATTTGGCACGAAATTTTGGGAATTGAGGGCAAGGAATGAGGGATGATTAGTGTTTTGCTTGAGAAAAAATTAAAGAAAAGGTTGATTGGTTCGAGAAGCCTAATTCAATCAGGAGTATTTTTATTTTGAGAATGATTGTATTTGGAAGGTGAGTCTTTTTTACTAGAACGGAGGCATTTAAGGTAATTTTGTATAGATACTTTTTCCATTTTTTCAAAATTTTCATATTAACAATTAAAATAAAATTTTGTCATTTATTCAAAATAAACCTAAATTTACTATTTTTCTAGTTACCCTTTTCTCATATTTTCTTTTTATTTCGGTTGATTGTGTTTTATTAAAGCTTATTTTGTAGGTTTTGATGATAATTATTTTTATAATTATTGGGTATTGATGTTAGTTTCTTGTAAACCATAGTTTGTTTAGATTGATTTGAGAAGATTTTTTTTTTTAACAAACTCATTTTTATTTAAACTATTTTTCTTAAAAATTATTTAAAATACATTTTGAGTGGTTTTCAAACACTTAAATTCTTTTCAAAATAATTTATTTTCTAAATTAAGTACTTGAAAATATAATCCAAACACATCATTAATTCCTCATAATTGCTCTAATCAAGGGTTTTTAAATCTCTTTTTCAAGATTAATAATAAGAGCAACTTTTTCCTAAAATCAAATTCATTCGCATCATGATATCATTTCATATAGCTAATAATATCATACGGACGACATGAAAACTTGTTATTCATTCTAATCGTTCACTCACAACAATTCAGAATGTTGTTTGCTTGTGATCATCAAAAGTTCAAATCAAATATACAATTTGTTACATGAAAAAATGTATAAAATAACAAAATAATTAAAAAAATAATAATCTGAATGTAAAATAATTATAAAAAAAAATAAGAATGAAAATTGTAAAGATATTTATAACTTTAAATCAAAATGGTGATAAACAAATTGTGACTAATCCTCAATATTTTTTAATAGTTATACCAAAACAAAATAAATCTTACATGAAACCGTCAATTCAAATTTGTAGTTGTTTTATCACTTGATTTCCTTAGGTTGAAATCTCATAACTAACGAATTATTGTGTATTTCAATAATTCGACTTCTGTCTCTTGGTTTAATTCGACTCTTGTCTCCTGATTTCGCTAGGTTGGAATCTCGCAATCGACCTTTTGAATTACATTGTATTTCAATAAAAAATTAATACATCTGAATTACACTATACCGAAATAAGTTGTTATTCGATTATACTTTTTTTAGATAAGCGTGTAAATAACAAAATAGTAAATAACAAACTAAGTAATAACAAATTTTGGAAATATTAAGATTTATAGTAAAACCGTCCGCTTCATCCGTTTTTGCTTTTTTATACTCAATTATACTCCTTTATACAGGACAATTCATTTCTTACAGATACATCATACAATGTCTTTGAATAGTTTGAAAAATGAGGCAGAATATCACAGATTTACGAATACAGTGTATTTGAAAACAACATTTAACTTTGATAAATTTTAACTAAATATGTTATTTTCTTGTTAGGGAAGATAGAACCAACATCCTCTAAAAATATGGCTATAATTTCTGTCAGATTTTCAGAATCTTAAGATTAAAATCAATTAATTAACAATTTATCTGTATAATTCATAATAGGTATGTTTAATAACGATTTGAATTCAAGTTTTAGCTCATACTCCTAAAATAATGGCAAAGATAAATTCAATAGTTTCGCATTCTTTATATTTCAAACTATTGTTCACACGAGATTTCAGGAGAAACGTATTTTGTGGAATTGAATTTTGTATATTGGTTTGTATAGTAGATACAATCTCTAATATTTACTCATTTGATGCTTTCTCTTGTATACAAATTAAAACTTAAAAGTTTTTTATCTTCAATCTTCAGGATGTTGTAGTTGCAAGTTAATTTGAGCTTCGATCTTCTGGAATCCAAGAAAAGTTTAATTTTTATAGTCTTCAATCTTTTAGAAGATGTTGATCTCGAAGTTGATAAGAACTTATAGGTCTTAAGAGCTTCTTAGAAGTTTGAATATTTAATTCTTCAGAGCTTCAATTCTTCCTTCAACCAAAAGACCCCCTTAAATGAATGGCAAATGTCTCTATTTATAGAGAAATTTGTGAGATCCATTTTTAATTTGAGTATAGGAAGTAAAATTTCGGTTAAAAGTACTATAGAAATTGGTGTTTGAATAAATTTGCGGAAAGGATTCAGAGATAAAACCTTTTATGGTTAGTATAAGTTTTACGATTAAGGAGATAATTCACAAGGAAGTTTTGAGAAAAGAAGGAGTTTTACGATTAAAAAGTTAATTCGCGAGGAAAATTTGAGAAAAGAAGGATTTGCAGTAGAATCTATAAGTCTAAATGCTCTAAAAAGAAAGTTCACGTAACTTAAGTTTTGACTAAAACGACTAGGCGTTTGGGTAGTCTTTGTGATAAGAACCAAGGTTTCGCGATGAAGAAGTCTACGAGGAAGCCTCAAAGTTTAAGTTCGCGATAAGTGTTCTAAGCGAGTAAAAGTTGGTTAGTTCGCGAGGAAGGTTTATAGTAAAAGTATAACCACGTTATAATGTTATTCGCGATAAGTGTTAAGTGGTTAAAGTTATTTGCGGTATGAGGTTAGGCGAGAAGTAAGGTTTGGCTAAGAAAATGTCAAATTTGATTTAATAAGGGTGTAAGATTAAGAAAATGTCTCTTCCCTCTCCACGAGAAGAGAAGGAAGAGGATTTTTGTTAAAGTGTTGTGAGTGGTTTTCATCTTAAAAGTTTTGTGGTTCCGCTTTACTATTTTGAAAGATGATTTCAAATGAGAAAGTGTTTCAAAAAGAGATTTCTATGAAAAGTTTATATGTGTTCTAGCATTCTAAAAATCATGTTAAAGCTTGATTTGATGATTACGATTTCTATGTGATGAAATTGTTTTCAAACCATTAGTTGATTCCTTAAGATGATATCTAACTTTTATGTGCACATAAAGAGTCCAAGCCACTATGGGGTGTACGGACTACATGATGATAAGAAGTTGGCTTATGCACTGAAAGGAGCGTATAAAGCTTAGTAGGCTGAGCAACAAGGATGAATCTGTATGTTCTCAGATGCTGTTGATACAATAGTCAAACGCGAGGGAATGAGACAAAGCGTAAAAAATGATTCGTGATCCTTGGCAAAAGAAATGAGTGTTGACTAATGTGTGTTTATGTGAAATTGTTATGTTATGAATATGGTTGTTAAGCATAAAGAAATGATTGTTATGCGAGATGAAATGATTTAATGTTATTTATGCGAAATAAAATGAAATGATGTTTATGAAAACATATTGTGAAAAAGATTTCATAAAACCTCACTAAGTCTTTTAGACTTATTTTTTCAAAAATTCATCTTCCAAGATCAGATGTTTAAGCCAAGTAGAGAAAAAGGTTGAAAGATTTGCGGCGAGATGACTCCAAACGTTTTGGAAATAGTTAAGCATTGGTCGTTTGGTCAAAGTGTTGTAATTATGTATCAAACGCCTGTTATTAATAAACATTTTTGTTGGTATTTATTATACTTGGTGTTTCGGTTGACCACCGTTGCGTTTTGAGTTTTGTTGATAGTATCAAAGGAGTTGAGAATAATATTTTGCGATAAAAAAATTTCAAAGTTGTAACAAACTCATCATCCTATTCCTACTACTTCGGTATTTTTGTCGAAGTACGGTTTGATGTGACAAAATTTCATGAACTTTAGGTGGCCTTGGGCCCATTTGCTTGTTGGGCTGGGCCTGGGTCCCTCTGCTTGTTGGGCTTGAGCTTGTGTTTGGACCCATTATTTTGGCGAGCTCGAGCCCCCTTGTTTGGCTTGATTTTTCACTCGAGGCTTGAATTAAGTTAGATATGAAAAAACTTGACTACCTAAATCCAATCAAATTATAATCATCACAATTTTATTGTGATGATGTGGCAAAATTTATTTGACAAAATTTTTTTGCTAAACAAATGCTCCTTTTCGAGATTCGTGCACATGTATAAGTGGGTGAATCATGAAAACAATGAGTTGAAACAAAAAATGCAAGTGATTTGTTCTTGACTTTGACTACAGTTAATATGTTAAATTAATCACACTATGCATTTGGCCATAAGTTTGATTAAAATGAAGTTTTGAATATAACTCAATGTGAATTTTATAGTGAATTTTGATTTTAATTTATAATATTTTTTTTTCAATAAAAAAACATTTGGATGAAATTGGATTTTTTTTAATTTAATGTGAAAATTGAACCTTAAAATTGAGAAAATTGGAATATCGCCAACTCATCAATTTAAGTCAAAGTTTTGGTTAGTTTTTTTTCAATCCTGGATTTAGTTAGGAGATTTTTTTAAAGATATATATATTAATTAATTAATTAATTGTTAATGTTTTAATAAAGAAAAAGTTTAAGCATTAGTCAAACTCCATCTCCCCAATTTGTTGAGAAGTTTGGTTGAGATTCAACTCTCAATCTTTCCAATTTGTGGAGAAGTTTGGTTGAAATTTGCCATCTTTCCTACTTTATAAATAGAGAAGAAAGTTAAAACAAAAAATCATTCTTAAGTTCCTTATCACCATTACTTATATATTTGGTTCCTTCAAAGTTTTTTTTTCCTACTTCATATTTGGAAAAAAAAAATGGTCAATGGCAGAACTACTTCCTTACTATTTGAGAATAGAGGATTAGAGCTACTGTATTTTTTATTTTATTTTACCTTTTTTTAAATGGCGGCAAAAAAAATCAATTCAAGTTCTTTTTTTTTTCTCTCATTTTTCTTTTTTCTTTCGTCTTTCTTTTCTCATCTTTTTACCATTTTTTTTCTCAGTTTTCTTTCCTTTTTCTTTCTGGTTTTCTTTTCTTTTCTTTTCTTTTCTTTTTTCTTTTTCGTTTTCATTTTTTTTCTTTCTTTTTTTTTTTTCAAACTATTTTGATCCTAAACATTTTTTTCAACCTCTTTTTTTTAAATAACTTTTTTTATTCATAACTGACTTCATTTTGATTTTTCTTAACAAGTGTAGCATAAAGTGACATCTACCTCTTGGTTTGGTTTCATCTGACATCCTGCTTCTTTGTTGGCTTCATCGGTTTGTACATGATAGACGATGCAACTCTATCATGGAGCTCACTACTTTTTCGATTTCTTAAATTTGTACATGATAGACGATGCAACTTTATCATGGTGCCCACTACTTCGACTGCAACACATGATGAATATATGTTGATGATAATCTTATCGGCTGTGGCACGTCAAAGATGCAAATGATGACGATTGTAACACATTGAAGAAGCAGATGAAGATCGCACGTCGAAGATGCAGATGATGATGGTTGCGGCATGTCAAAGATGCAGATGACAACGACTGCGACACATCAGAGATGCAGATGACGATGATTACGGCACATCAGAGATGCAAATGATGACAGCTACGACACATCGAAGATGCAGATGAAGATGATGATCCCTCGACTGTGACTCATGGGAGAAGAAAATGATGATCCTCTCAGCTGCAACACATGAGAGAAGATGATAATGATGATCCTCTCAATTGTAACACAAAGAAGATGATAATCCTTTTGACTGTAACACATGGAAGAAGAAGATCCTCTTAGTCGCAACACATGAAAAAAGATGAAGATGATGATTCTTTCAGCTGCGACACATGAGAAATAAGGTAGAGATTGCTACTTTGACTTTGCCCCCTTTCTTTTCTTTTATTCATTTTATTGTTACAATTCTAGTAAATATTAGATTTTTGTTGAATGATAATAAATTTTTTTATTCAGGTGTAACTGCTAATGAATTTCATTTTCTACTGAGATTACATCACCACGATAAAGCATAATACCTTTTTTTTCGTGCGACTGAATTTAAAGATAAACTTTAAACTGCTTACGTATCCTTTTTATAACATAGGGATCAAGTCATAACGTAGTTCAACTGAGTTTTTTTTTTTTTTTTGCCATTCACCTTTTAAGCTATTGTGGACTAGGAGCATCATGCAGTTTTGATAAGGAGCTTTGAATATTTAGTAGTTCTTATTTTTATCAAGGATTTGTTCATCTCCTTCATTTGTAGGATTGGTGAATATAATAAAGTCTTGGCTTCACGATCAAGGAACCTTTTGTGTTTATGTCAATAGACAACTTCCTCTTCTTGCATGATGGGACACGACTGTGAATCTTCTCGTCATTGTTTTCTTCATGAAGTGATTTTACCTTCAAAGTTTTCATCTCTTTTTCAAGTTGATCGTTTGTCATCTTTAGTTGATAAAAAATAGATGTTGAAAGTTGATCTTTCTTCAACGTGAAGATACTTAGCCTTTTGAAAGCTTAAAGTTCGAGTGGAAGTAGACGTTGGACATTGATTTTCTTCTTCTTCCGTGGCCATATTCAATTTTTGAAAGATTAAAGATCGAGTAGTTGAAGGCTTGTTACGATCAAAGACAGAAGTCCTTTGCCTAA
The DNA here is from genome assembly GCA_037974545.1 of Cucumis variabilis. NCBI lineage: Eukaryota > Viridiplantae > Streptophyta > Magnoliopsida > Cucurbitales > Cucurbitaceae > Cucumis > Cucumis variabilis. Next base: position 22,933,925 of record JBBPDI010000029.1, on the reverse strand, counting down.
TTTCATTTGAATTGTTGACTTCTTGAGAAGATGCATAATTGTTGTTGACTTCTGCTATACCATGATAGCATGACATGCAGTGACTTTTAATACTTCTTTGGGATAATCATCAAGGAAGCTTCTTGGAAGGAATTCTGTTAAAGTTATTGACTATCAAGGTCAAAGGAAGTCCTCATCTTTTTCTTTGATAGACTTAAGCTTCCACGTCTTCTTGTTTATTTTTTCCTTCTTTTTATGGGAGATGCTTCCTTTTGCATGCTTCTGACGGAATGACGACTCCTTTTGAATGGAATTTAGTTGTCTTCTTTTTCGATGAGCTACGACTATCCATCATTCTCCATCATCTTCAACAAACTCTTCTTTGTTTTAGGAGTCTGTCGTCACAATCCTTTGTTGGAATTAGGCAACTATAGGTTCAAAAGTCCTAAACTAAATTAAGTTTTTCCTTTGATCATAAAATTGTGTTGATGGTGGAACACTTGAAGTCATCTCGACCGTAACATGATTCGACTGAGCTACTTCGTCAATATCCAACTCGATCTTCTTTTCATGAGCCAACTTTAGAATTATCTCCTTCAAAACGAAACACTTTTCAACAGGATGGCTAATGACCTGATGGTACTAACAGTATTTAGGATCATCTACTTTTTCTGCTTGCTCCGGCCGTTTGCATTCTGACAGTTGAATAAGGTGCTTCTTTAGCAGTTGTTGTAACATGTCTACAACATTAGAGTCAGAAAATGGATAAACTTTTTCTTGTCTTTCTCTAAGAGTTGGGTGTCATTTTCTGTCCCCATCGTGCTTTCTTTCAATTTTGTTTATTTTCTTTTAGAAAAAGATTTCAAAGAAGTTGCATGAACAACCATACACTTTTTTATGACACTATTTGCGACCTTTTTAGTGTCATCAAGTTCATTCTTGTCACTCCTAATTTTTGGAACCAATAAATATTTTGCTTCTCTGTTGGTGATACTCAACTCCATATCATGAGCACGAGTCGTCAACTCTTCAAACGTGTGAGGTTTTATTATCTGTAAAATATAGAAGAGTTTCCAATGCATGCCTTGGGTGCACATCTCCACTGCAAACAGTTTGAGCTTGTCTTTGCAATCCAAACTTAAAGCTCTCTAGCAGTTTATGTAGTCGATGATTGGCTCCCCCTTCCATTGTTTGGTGTTTTTCAACTCCATCATGTTAACGATATGTCGAGTGTTGTAGAAGTAATTGAGAAAGTCTCTTTCAAGTTGCTCCCAACTATCAATGGATTTAGACTCCAGGTCGATGTACCAGTTGAAGGTGTTTTCTTTGAGAGTTCGAACGAATTGTTTTACCAACAAATCTCCTTGCATACCTGCAGTTTGGCATGTTTCAATGAAGTGAGCAACATGTTGTTTAGGGTTGCCATTTCCATCAAACTATTGGAACTTGGGTGGTTGGTATCCATTCAACATTCTGAGATTGTCAATCCTCTTTGTATACGGCTTGGAATACAAGGAGAAAGTTTGAGTAGATCCACCATATTAAGTTTTGATGAAGTTTGCAATCATCTCCTACAACTGCTAAACAAACAACGATGCAACTGAGGTCAAATTTTATGGTTGACTTTCTTGCATAATTGCCTTTTCTTTGTCAGTATTTTTTATAGTATGTGTTGGCTTGATTCAGCAACATCATGACTCTCAATGTGATTCTTGAGAGATTCAATCTCGTAGTCCTTTTTTTCGACTATCTTCATGTGCATGTTAACCTTTTTTTTAAGTTATGTTATTCTGTCTTCACTTGTATCCACGCCAGTCACCATAACTTGCATTATATTTGGATGGGGCATCTTCTCATTTGAGCGTTCAGAGGACGAGTTGTGTTCGTCAATCACAATATTTTCTTTTATTACAATTCCACCTTTCAGTGGCTTGGACATTTGTTCCCAAATGTTCTTTGAGATGTCAAAGGATAACATTTCCTCATATGATTGAGTTTTCCTTGAGCGGCTGCGAGTATTTAGCTACTTGTCGATGTCGCCTTGTTCCCAAATAAGCCCATTTTCTTGGCGGGCCTGAGCCCCCTCGTTTAGCCTAATTTTTCATAAGGGACTTGAATTAGGTTGGACATGGGAAAACTTGACTACCTAAATCCTATCAAATTATAGTCATCACAATTTTGTTGTGATGACATGACAGAATTTAATTCGTCGAAATTTCTTACTCAACAACTATTTATAAAAAAAATTATTAAATAATACATAATACATATTTTTTTAATAACAATTTCAATTTAGATTTTATATCATCCCCTAAAATTGTCAATTTGAATACAAAAACTTACATTGGGTATTTTTAAAAATAGTAAAATAAATTAAAATATTTACAAGTTATAGCAAAATTTTGGATTTTATCACTGATGGTCTTCTATCACTATAGCATATCAATGACTATTAGTGATAGAATTTGCTATAGGTTGTAAATATTTTGTGAAATCTACTATTTTTAAAAATTCTCATCTTACATCATATCCCTAAAATAATGACAAAGATAAATTTAATATTTTTGGATTCTTTATATTCCAAAATATTTATAAAAAATTTATTAAATAATACATGATACATATTTTTAATAACAATTTAAATTAAAAAAATTTATCATCCCTTAAAATTATGTTAATTATGATTATCCACTTAGTTTAGTTGATTTTTATTTTAAAAAACTATTTTCTTATGCCAATTGATAGAATAATTATTTTGAGACGTGTTGTTTGGTAACGTTAATACGTTTATTTTCATTAGACGTTTTCTTTTATCACGTTTATTCACGTAAATCTGATAAATGAATTTCAGTTTATTTCCAGAAATGATTGCATCATATACAACCGAATTGACAAATATAGTGTAATTATTGACTAATTCTCTAAGTTACCAAACTTCAAAGTATCATGCTCCATAATGCATAACACTCCAAACATAATACAAATACACTGTAATTTTGATAAACGAGTTTCAGTCTATTCCAGAATGGATTGCATCATATACAATAGAGTTCACAAATACAATCTAATTACCCATATATCATCTAAACGGCACTACCATATCACACATAGCTCAACCTTTTTTCTTGTTTCATTGGTGTTTTACCTTTTCGTCTTCTATCTTCCTTTGCCTTTTCTTCCTTGTTAGTAGTCTTGGCCTATGTTATAAAAAGAAAATTTATAGCGAAAATCCATAAAAATGTTACAGTTATCAAATGTTATATATGATTATCTTCTTTCTCTTTTGCGTACTCTTTTTTCTTTTTTTATTATCTATTGATCCTTCATTTTGTTCTCTTGTCTCTTTCATCCATGAACTAGATTCTTCATTTATTGTTGTCCCACCTAAGATAACCGTGTAAATTGCAAAATAGTAAATAACAAACTTAATAATAGTAAATCTCGAAAATATTAAGATTTATAGCAAAATTGTAGGTTGCAAACTTTTTTTTACTTTCTTATAGCCAATTATACCCCTTTATATAGGACAATTGTACAAATATAGTGTATTTGAATAATTCAAAGAATGAGACAGAATATCGCAGAAACACAAATACGGTGTATTTGTAAATAACATTCAACTTTGATAAATCTTAACTAAATATGATATTTTATTGTTGGAGAAGATTGCACCAACATTCCCTAAAAATATGGCTGTAATTTTTACCAGATTTTCGAATTCTTAGGATTTAAATCAATTAGTTAACAATTTATTTCTATAATTCATAATAGATATGTTTATTTATATAATTCATTATAGATGTGTTTAATTTCTACTAGATTTTCGATTCTTAGGATTTAAATCAATTTGAATTCAAATCCTACATTATATCCCTAAAATAATGACAAAGATAAATTCTTAATAACAATTTGAATTAAAATTTAAAATTCAAATTGTTATAATTTTAAAATTAACAACTTATATTCCAAAATATTTATAAAAAATTATTAAATAATACATATTACATATTTACGTTTCTCTACACCTAATGAAGAAAAAATAAAAAAGAAAGAAGAAATGTGAAGAAGAAATAAAAAAAATATTATACAAATTATGTTCCTCTTTCAGACCTTCCAAAATAGCAGAGATGACAACAATGACAACTTTTTAAAAATTAAATGATTTCAAGTTATAATTGATGTGCATGCCAAAATGAAGAACTATAATAGTGTTTTTAAAAATTTTCCTTAAGAATCAGAGCACAAAGAAACAAAAGAAGAAATGTGAAGAAGCAAATTCATTGAAGAAGCTCACCTTTTGATCGATTAAGAGCTCAAATGAATCTCGAATGTATGAGAACGACAAATATTTTGAATGGGACGAGTCTTTTTCTGCAAATGATTGAAGTTTTTCAATCAGATGAAGTTAGGGTACACATGAGGAACTTGAAGGTTTTGAAGCTAATTTAATTTTGAAGTCGTTCTACAAGAACCCTTTTATGTGGAACAAACGTCTGCACGATTTGAAGAAGATGTGAAATGGTTGCAGAGCGTAGGTGGAGCTTCGATGGTGATATGTGTTATTTTTTTAGTTTTTGAGGAAATTTAAATTTTTTATAGGTTTTAATTGTGTGTGGGATGTTTTATTTAATTATGGGGTACTTGGAGTTTATTGAACAATTATATTTATGATTCAAGTTCTTCACTTGGTAGGGACATTCAAGACATTGCTCAAGCTATATATATAATATATATATTAGATTGTTCTATTTTGCTATTTTATCAATTTAAAAATAGTTTTGTCATTTATCCAAAATGAACCTCCAATTTTGCCATTTTTCTTCTTTAATTTTTTTTAGACAAAAATCAAAGGGCTTGGATTTTTGCTATTTCCACTCATCTCTTTTTTTATATTTGCAATTGTTTCTCTATAAAGTTTGGATCGTAATTTGGACTACGGGTGTAAGAATATGGGTTAAACTCGAATAACCCGAACTATCCAATCCATATTATTAGAGTTGGATTGAGTTAGGTTTGGTTAAAAAAATTAGATTTTTTCGGATTGGGTTGGAGGGTTGAAAAATTCGATTCAACCCGAATTAATATATATATATATATATATCGCGTGTATTCCACAATCCTCAAATCTCAGTTCTAAAATCTTAGTTTGTCTTCTTCGTCGTCAATTTCCTCTCTCTTCTCGTCGTCTGTCTCCCTCCATTCTTAATCGTATGTCTCCTCATCTTCTCATTTGGTGCATCTTCTCCGTTCATCTCCTCAGCTTCCGACGGTTATCTTCTCCCTCTGTTTCCTCAGCTTTCGAATTTCGACGATCGTTCTAGCTAACCAGTACAAAATTATTTATTTAGTTTTTGGTATAAATAAAATTTAAACTCCAAGTCTCCTAATTTTTTGTCTTTGATTTTCCTTCAGATAATAATGTTATACATATTTTTAGTTTGTTGAGTTCAAGATCGACAATAGTCTCAAGATATGTATATGTCTATTGTGCATCTAATTTATTGTCGAGCAAGAGATATGTCCACTTTTGCAACTAGAGTTAGCAAAATAATGTGAATCTTGCATTTATCATCAACTTCCATTTTTAATCTGGCCCTTTATGTTTTCTATTGAAATTTTCTGCCCTTGACACTCATCTTTACTTTGTTCTATGTATATATTTGGTATGCAAGCTATTGCTTGTTAGTTGTTATATCTCCTAACCTTTTCGATTGGAAATTTGATATGTTCATATATTCGATTTTCGAGACTAACCAATATTTCAAAGTATTTATCTTAGAAAAAATAATTCACAAATCTAATTCAATAAAAAAATATAGATTGGATGGAGAATATGTCCTAGTCTAACCCAATTACACTCTCAATTGGGCAGTATTAGACACGCGTCCCAATATCTTTCCTTGTCGAATTTCATAGAAGAAAGGCGAAGAGAAGTGGCCATGGCGGTTCCACGAGGTCCTTTTTGCCGCGAATCCAAATTTCTTCTCTGAA
>JBBPDI010000029.1:22835535-22854773 GCA_037974545.1 Cucumis variabilis | reverse complement strand
GCAGGGTACTCCATTAGGGAGCTAATAATTTATTTTTCCCCTAACGGGACCAGTAGTGGGTCTCTTACTGAGTATGTCATACTCACCCCTTTTATGTTTAACCTTTCAGGTAAAGATAACAAAGGAGGCAGACTGGCGAGAGGCAAGAAGGAGGCATGACTGCCATAGGGAATATCGTTCAAAATACTTCCGCCTATGTTTTGTTGTTTTCTTAGGGACATGAGACTGTCTAGAAATTTTTTATGATTTAATAGAGTTATGAATATTTGTTTTGCGAACTATACTTTTAAAATTTTGGTTGATTGAAATAGGGCCCAAAAAAGGTTTCTTTGATGTTATTTGACTTGATGGATTTTTTTTATAAAGACTTGTGTTTAAAAGAAATGTTTTTCTATTAAAGTAATGATCACAATTTAGTTCCAAAAGGTTAGTCGTTACATGTCTACTCTTGAATGTATGCATAACAAAAAACTTTTAGGCGACATAAGTAACTTCACATAAAAATAACCAAACATAAACTTTATTAACTTAACAAGGCGTTCAACGCTTAGTACAAAATACAACACTTAACCAAAAGTACTATACAACACTTTAAACTTAAACTAAACGTCTGGTAGCCTTTTCGCTCAGCAAGCCTTTCCCTTCTTCTTTACTTGGCCTTAACGCCTGATTCCTGAAAGATGAGATTTTGAAAACATAAGTCTATAAGACTCAGTGAGGTTTTATGAAATCTTTTTTGCAATATCTTTTCACAAATATCATTTTATCATCATGAGATAGAAATATATCATTTTGCATAACACACTTTAGTTATCAAACATTCATTTCGTCATGGATCCTGAATCACTCTCCATGCTCGGTCATGTAACTTCAAGTTTAGACTACTAAAATTATCAACATCCGGGAGTATACAGATTCGTTTCTGATGCTCAAGCCGTTATGTATAATGCGCTTCTTTCAACATATTAACTAGCATAACATCACCACGTAGTTCTGTTCACTTCTAGTGGCCTTTACTCTTTATGTGCACATAAAAGTTAGCTCATTTCAAAGAAAGCAACTAATGGTTTAAACACCATTTATAGCATTAAAATCACAATAATCAAATCATGTTTAAAATCATAACATGAACTTTTCATATAAATCTCCTTTGGAAACTGTAAAACATATAAGCTTTGCATATAAATCTTCTTTTGGAAACTTTCATATTTGAAACCGTCATTTCAAATCGATTAAAACTTCATAAGAAAACTTTTAGCATAAAATGTTTAGTAAAAATACTCACTAACACTTAGCCTTAAATCATGAATGCTCCTTCTTTCTTCTTCTCGCGTAGCCTTCTTGCAAAACACTTGAACATCACTTCAACACTTAACTTTTCTCTTTAAAACAGCACAGTAACAATACTTAACATTTAGTGATGCCTAAATTGAGGTCCTCTATTTATACTAGTCCTTAAACCAGTTTAGTCATGCCTAAACTCAAGTCAGCTTGTCAGCTCCTACTCTTAGTGATGCATGTGTAAGCTTAAGGTTAACTCTTAATTATTCTTAGCTTAAACTTTACACATGGCTCATTAAATACACTTAAGAAATTTCTAAAAACTTTTCTTACTTCTTCTTGTCAAGTCCTTCTTCTCGCCTAACACCATATTACAGAACCCCTTTCTTTCATGAAAACTCTTAGACTTACAAGCCTTACTGCATATCCTTCTTGCAGTGTGTCTAGTTTATGAGTGAGGGCTTCTATGCATTTTGAATTCAAGAAAAATTGTGTTTTGGTCAAGAGAATGCTAGAAGGTCATTTCTTAGGTGAATTTAAACAAGGTGCATTCCAAGTAGGCTACTGACTCATATTTTAGATTTGGATTCTAAAATTTTGATGTAAGAAAGTTAACTCATTTTAGAGCAATTTTATAGAAGAAAGTTTTATAAAAAAAGTTATGAATTGTAAGTTATGATTTTTCAAAGATGAGTCATGATTCTGGAAGTTAAACAATGTATGGGTTGTGGTCGTGAGTCATGCATGTATGGGTGAGATAGGCGTGTTTTTTCTTCATAGAGGTTATTTTGGGTTAGGTTGCACGCACATGACAAGGTCATGGTACAGACGAGTGGCAAGGCGTGCACTCAGGCTACACGAATAACATTGCCTTCGAGATTAGCGCAAAAAAAGGTGTGCAGGGAGCACAAACGCACGCACTAGGCATGCGAGGGGCATTGGTAGGCAGCAAGCACGCGTGCGACAATCCCTATCGAGGTTAGCACGTGATGCCCCCCTTCCCCCACTATAAGGTTAGCTCGCGCAAGGTCCTCAGTCCATGGGCGCATGACCAACCCTTGCACCATGACATTTGGCTCCGATGGGCTGCTTTCACGTTGTGTTGGACTGTTTTGATACTTTTGAGAATTTTTAAGGAACTTTTGGATATTTACAAGTTCAAGGAACTAAATAAGGAATAAATATAAATTTTTTAAATCAAGAAGGATCAAGAGGAATTTACGACGAAGGATACATAAAAGTATTGTGAGTAACACATTGATTTCTAAATTATTATGAAGCATGTTTTCAAGCTCTACAAGCAATAGCTTGTGAGTAACATCTTGATTTTCAAAGTATTTATTGAACATGATTTCAGGATTTACAAGTACAATGATTTGCTAAACATGATCTCAAGTTCTTATACAAGCCATGTTATTGATAAATGTTTACTGAAATGATATTTCCAAGCTATGTTATGATTTCATGATTCAAGGAAATATTTCATATTTTCAAATATTTTTGTGCCATGTCCGAATTATCATGAGACCTATTGTATACATGTGGTTAACTCCATACTGATGGTACGATTGACGAACCTATTTTTAACTTTGGGCCATCAGAAATGATATATTTTATGCCTTAAAGGAGGAGAGTTAAATATTGTTCGTGGCTTTGGAGGACTATCTTCGAAAATACAAAATATTTCAATGTTTCATGTTTCACATTATGACTGTTTACTGATAAACGTATTTAAGCTTCAGTTTATTACTAAAATGTTTAGGAAAACTTGTTTTCTAAAACCGCTGCTCACTAAGTCTATCGACTTACCCTTTCAAAAACGTTTTTCCACTTTTCATGTACAGATTGTAGATCTTCGCGTGTTGAACAGACAACTACTAGGCTAACTTAATTTTTCATTATACAAGAACATTATTTTATTTCAAAGTAGTTATGTGGTTGTTTAAATACTTATACATTCATGATTGTTCTTTATCCATGCTACATTTTATAAAAAATTTCAAATGGGTCACACTACGATTTTAAGTATTTCAAGTTAAAAGACTTTCGTTGTTGAATGTTTCATGTTTTCAAGTCATGTGTCAGTTGAGGTTGTTTTTGAGGTGAACGACTTCAACTGATATCACGTCACATCTCGGGACGAGCAAGCAGATGCCCGAGATGGGCTGTGACATATCATCTCTCTCGTCATCCAAATCTACAAGAAAACTAATGGCACTAAGGAAAGTTACATCCAAAGCTACTATTGCAGATGACACTTACACTAGACTTATCGTCTAGAGTCACTTAAAGAAGAGAATGCAAGAACAAAGTTCTATCCTCACAAAGAAAAGTTGGGAACAACTGATGGAATCTCCTAAAGATGGGATCATCATCAACGAGAATCCTTTGTTCGACGACTCTACTCCTGCTTCTGATCTATCAAAGAAAGAATCACACTTTGAAGTAGTGTTTGTCATGATGGTTGATGTAACAGTCGAGGCCACCATGGCGGAGATGGAAAGAAAAATAAATTTCCTAATGAAAGCTATTGAGGAGCTAGATCATGAAATTGCTGTCATGAAAGGTCAAATGCAAACTCGTGAAACTGCTGAGCCAAGTTAAACTCCTATTGTTAAAGTTTTTAACAAAGGAAAGAATATGGTGCAAGAAAATCAACCATAACAACAATCAGCTTTTGTGGCTTCCCTTTCAATCCAATAGCTGAAAGATATGATCACAAGTTCCATAAAAACACAGTATGGAAGACCACCACAAACTAATTCTTTTATGTACTCCAAGCCATATACCAAGAGAATCAATGACCTGTGAATGTCTATTGGGTACCAACCTCTAAAGTTCTAACAATTCGATGGAAAGGGCAATCCAAAGCAACAAATTTCTCACTTTGTTGAAACATGGAGAAAGCAGGACCAAGAGGAGACCAGCTAGTCAGACAGTTCACTCAAAGCTTGAAAGAAAATGCTTTCGTGTGATATGCCAATCTGGAGCCAAACGTCATTGACAGCTGGAAATAATTGGAAAAGAGAGTTCCTAAACCACTTCTATAATAGCATGCATATCGTAAGCATGATCGATCTTAAAAACACAAAATAATGAAAAGGAAAGCCAATCATCGACTACATAAACCGATAGAGACTCTAAGCCTGAATTGCAAAGACAATCTCATAGAACTATTTGTAGTGGAGATATGCACCCAAGGCATGCACTGGGAACTTCTTTATATTTTGTAGGAAATAAAACCCCATACATTTGAAAAGTTGGTGACTTGGTGACTTGTGAGCATGATATGAAACTAAGTATCACCAATAGAGGAGCAAAAGATTTCTTGGTTCAAAAAATGAGGAATGACAATAATGAAATCAATAACCTAAAAGGATCATGGATAATGTCACATAAGAGTCCATGATTGTTCATGCAACTCCATTGAATCTTTCTCTAAAAGAAAAGAAACAAAAAGTTGAAAGAAAATATGATGGCGACGAAAGCGACACCCAACTCTCAGAGAAAGAAAGGAAAAAAGTTTATCCATTTTCTGACTCTGATGTTGCAAACATGCTAGAGAAATTGATAGAGAAACAACTTATTTCAATCGCCATAATACAAACGACCAGAACAAACAGGAAAAGTAGATGATCCTAACTACTGCAAGTATTATCGGGTCATTTGTCATTCTGTTGAAAAGTGTTTTGTGTTGAAGGAGCTGATTCTAAAGTTGTCTTATGAAAATAAGATTGAGCTGGATATTGATGAAGTAGCTCAGACGAATCATGTTGTAGTCAAGATGACTTCAAGTGTTCCACCATCAATGCAGCTTTATGGTTAAAGAAAAAGCTTTATTCAGTTTGGGACTTTTAAACCTATAGTTGTCCAATTCCAGGAAAGGACCATGACAACAGACTCCTTAAACAAAGAAAAGTCTGTTGAAGATGATGGTGAAGGATGAATAGTCGTAACTCATAAAAAAGAAAGATAACCAAATTCCATTCAAGCGAAGTCACACTTCCATCAGAAGCATGACAAAGGAAGCAACTATCATCAAAAGAATGGAAAAAAGAACAAGAAGATGTGGAAGCCTAAGCCTATCAAAGGAAAAGACAAGGACTTCTCATCCTTGACTTCTCGACCTCGATGGTTGATAACTTTGACAAAATTCCTCCAGAAAACTTCTTTGATGATCATCAAGAGGAAGTTATTCTAAGTCACTGCATGTCATGCTGTCAGCATAGTTGAAAGTCAATAATTCAAATGAAATTAAGCAAAGAACTTCTGCCTTTGATCATATCAAACCTTCAACTACTTGATCTTCAGTCTTTCAAAGATTAAGTATGGCCACGAAAGAAGAAGAAAATCAATGTCTAATGCCTACTTCCACTCAAACTTTAACTTTCAAAAGACTGAATATCTCTACATCGAAGAAAAATCGACCTTCAACATCTATTTTATCGTTTAAAGATGACAAGCGATCAACATAAAGAAAGATGAAAACATTGAAGGCCATTTCAAGAAGAAAACAAAAATGGTAAGATTCATAGTTGTGTCCCATCACGAACGAAGAAGAAGTTATCTATTGATATAAATACAAAAGGTTCCTTAACGATAAAGCTAAGACTTATTATATATACCAATTTTAAAAATAAAGAAGGTGAACAAATTCTTGATGAAAATATGAGCTGCTAAAAATACAAAGCTCCTTATCGCAAGAGCCTAAACTGTAGAATGCTCCTAACCTATAAGAGCTTAAATGGTGAGTGGTAAAAAAAAAACACTTAAGTTGAACTATATTATGACTTGATTCCTTTCTTCAAAGGTACGTAGGCAGCTTAAAGAAAACTTTAAGTTCAGTCCATAAAATGTTGTGACAAATGTAGGAGTGTCATAATCACCTACATGTGACTTTACAAAATTGATATCGCTCATCCATTGAATAATGATTTTCTAAATTAAAAGATGTTTATCTATATTTGGAGAATAATAACAAATTGGAGGCAAATTAGTAAATTCAAGATGTTCATCCGTAGTAATAAGGTGATACAATATATTGAAGATGTACACTACTTTGTGCAAGACTATATACAAGTTGAGTGCATGCAAAAAAAGGCGCTTCAAAATCAAGCTCAAAGGCTTCATCAACGATTTCTTAAATTCAAGCTCAAAGGCTTCATCGATGGTTCCTCATATTCAAGCTCGAAAGCTTCATTGATGCAGATGCAGCTCCGCCTTCTATCCAAAATGTTGATGCAACAAACTTTGCCTCATCTCAAACTTGTTGTAGCCAAGAAGATCGCCATCTTTGATATGTTACAGCCGAGAAGGTCGTCATCTTAAATATATTGTAGTCGAGAAGATAGTCGTCTCAAATATGTTACACTCGAGAAGGTCGTCATCTCAAATATGTTATAGCCAAGAAGATCGTCATCTCAAATATGTTGCAGCCGAGAATATCGTCATCTCAAATATGTTACAGCCAAGAAGATCTTCATCTTTGCATCGAGAGGATAATCATCTCAAATATGTTACAGCTGAGAAGGTCTTCCTCTCCAATATGTTGCATTGAGAGGATCATTCATCTTCAATATGGTGTAGGTCCAAGATGATAACAGCAGTACAACTCTGTCTCTGCCCCTTCAAGAAGATGACGATAGTGCAACTCCACCCCTGCCTCTTCAAGAAGATGCCGATGGTGCAGCTTCATCTCTCTAAGATGACAACAACAATGTAACTCTACCTCCCTCTCTTTAAGATGACGATGGTGTAACTTGGCATCTAACTCTCGAAAAATGACAATGGTGCAACTACGAGAGGATGACGATGGTGAAGCTTCACCTTAGCTTGTCCAAGATGATGACAGTGCAGCTTCGCCTTCACCTCTTCAAAAGGACAATGGTGGAGCTCCAAGAGGACGACAATTGTGCAGCTCTGCCTTTGACTCTTTACAATAATGATGAAGATGTAGCTCTGTCTTTGCCTCTCCAAGAAGATGACGACGTACAGTGTAACTCTGCCACCACTTCTTCTAAAGGACGATGGTGTAGCTTTGAGCAAACGACGATTGTACAACTTCACCTTTCCTCTTCAAGATGATGACGATAGTGTAGCTCCACCTCTATCTCTTAAAAAAGATGACGATGGTGCAACTCTGCCTCCACCTCTCCAAAAAGATGATGATGGTGCAGCTCTACCTCTCCAAGATGACGATGACGATGCAACTTTACCTCCATCTCTATAAGATGATGATAGGTGAAGCTTCGCCTCCATCTCTCCAAGAAGACAACGATAGTACATCTTTGCCTCCGTCTATCCAAAAAGACGACAATGGTGCAACTTTGCCTCCATCTCTTCAAGAAGGCAATGATGGTGCAGCTCTGCCTTTGCCTCTCCAAGAAGGCAACAACAATGCAACTCTACCTCTGCCTCTCCAAGTTGAATATGATGCAGTTCTAACCCTTTAGAATGACGAAAAAGTAGAGCGAAGATGCCTGATCATTCCTATTAGGGACGTGAGTCTGAAGACAAATTCCTGATCGTCCCCTAGTAGAAGTTGGATCACTAACAGTGAAGCAGAACAAAGATGCACGATTGCTCCTACTAGGAAAGTGGATTTGATGGTAAATACCTAATAGTTCCTTAGTAGAAGTTGGATCGTCAACGGTGAAGCAAAACGAAGATGCCCGATCGTTCCTACCAGGGTGGTGGATCTAACGACAAATACTCGATCGTCCCCTAGTAGAAATTCGATCACTGACGGTAAAGCAGAACGAAGATGTTCTATCATTTCTACTAGAAGATGGATCTGACGGCAAATGCCTGACCGTCCCTTAGTAGAAGTTGGATCGCCAACACAAAGTCACCCCTGTAAACGATTACAAAATAAAAAAAGAAGAAGAAGAAAAAAGGGAGGGATCTTGTCTTTTGAAAATATGTTTAGAAGAGAGGTGCGACAATTCTAGTTCCAGTAAAGAGATTAAAAAAAAAGAACAAGAAGTTAGAAAGAAAAGAAAAAAAGAGAAAAGGAGAAGAGAAGGTTTTTCTTTTTCATACTTTTCTTTTGCTTGATGATCAAGAAAGAATGATCAGGATGTGAGTCTATTTATAAGGTCAACAAGTCAAATTCCTAAAAACATTTAGAATGATACTTAATCTTTTTTAAGGGGAATTGTAAAAGATAACAAATTTGACAAAATATTTACAAGTTATAGCAAAATTTTATATTTTATCAATAACAAACATATGATAGCTCTATATCCTTATATCAGTGACATTATTAGCCAGTGATAGAAGTCTATCATTGGCTATCATTGATTGATTCAAAAAAATTTGCTATAGTTTGTAAATATTTTAATTTATTTTGCTATTTTTAAAAATGCTCCTTTTTTTAGTAATAAAGAAAAGATAATTCAATTATCTTATCTTATTTTAATGATATTCAATATTTAAAATAGGAAAGATAATCCAATTATCTTATCTTATTCTAAAGTATTTCATTTTGGGATAAATCTCGAATTTCATTTTTAAGATAATTATGATATTTATTTCAAAATCTAATTTTAAAATAAAATTTAAATTTGGGCTCAAAATACAAGTCAAATTAACTTGCATATATGACCTCATTTTTTTTTATCTCAAATTTAAATCAGAGCCATAAGTCCAACTTCATTCCAAGATTGAGGCCTTCTATTTATCATAAATTAAAACTGGTTATTTCAAATTCTTGTGCATGCTCAAGACAAATTAGGGTGTGGTAGAAACATCATCTTTATTTCAAATTAAAATTTGGTTATGTTCCAAATTTTATCCCAAAAATTAAATTTAAGTTTTTATCCTCAAATCAAATTAAATCGCAGATAATACCTTGAACTTTTCTCAAATTAAGGTTTGACCATATTTCAACCCTTATTTCAAATTTAAATCAAACTTATGTACTAAAATTTATAGTTTGATTAATTTGATATGTCGAATTGAGAACAAAAAACTCATATGTTAACTTCAAATTTATCTTTTTTGAGATTCATCCACCCACATACATGCATAAATCTCGAAAAATGGGCATTTGTTAAATTAAAATTTTGAGACCAATAACAAATCGTCTCGTCATTTACTAAATTAACAATGAAAAATACAAATAATTGAATTTGAGACTAATTAAAAAATTGACATGTGTCCCAAATTAAAATTGAAAACATAAATTGGTCAATTCTGATGACGCCATCTGTTTTTATTATGACCGTTGGATCAAGTTAATTATTTTAGTCCAGTTAAATATTATTTACTTTAGCCTTAATTTAGCCTAAATGACTAAAAATGATCCAAATCCATATGGTTGAGCCCATGGGTCTGATCCATGGACCAACCAGGCTCAAGCCTATAAAGCCCACCAGATAACTTTATAAATAAAGGAGTTCTTCTCATTTGTGGATGTTGAATTTTTTTTACTCCATAAGGTCTAGAGAGGATTCTTCCAAAAGCTAAAAGACTCCCTAACTCCTAAGGTCGACCACCCTCAAAGATTGAAAATCCTTTGAAGATACAAGTTTTCTGATATGAATCGAGAAATCAGAATTGAATCAAATGAAGAAGTTGAAGTGATGTAATGCTTGGAAGTTGAAGAGTTACTTGGACATCTCAAAAGTCATAAAATTAAATGTTTAAGGAATTATGTATTTATGTGTTTTCATTTATTAGAGTAGTTCAAAGGGCATAAAACTAAATGTTGTGACCTTTCATTTAATCTTTTAATTAGTATAAATAGGTTTGTAATAGCCATATTTGAAAAAGAAGAATTTGGATGAATGAAATCTGAAAATTCTAGAATGTAGAATTTTGTTTTTGTGTGTTCTTGTGATAGAATGCACGAATATTTGGAGCATCCAAGTGAGGATTGATCTGTCTTACTTATAAAGTGCTTTGAAGATCGAGGGTTGATGGAAGTTTCTAACTTTGTCTGATCCTTGGTTTCTTAGATCATTTAAGCAATCTGAATCTAACCTAACTTGGGGGTTGAAATCAAATTAGTTTTACTGCTGCTGAGGTTGTGTTCTTGGAGTCTTGTTGTTTAACGTGCTCTGCTTTCACAAATCAAGCGTAAGCATCCAATCGAGAGAGAATCAGAGGATCAAATTTTAAAGATCGAACCACATCGCATTAAATCAACAAAAAATATAACATCAACTCAAGTTCAACTCCACGAATCAAATTTCTCTAAATGTGAACAATTTTAAAACTGACACTTCAATTTGATAGACTTTTTGAATAATTTTGGAAGAACAAAATATGATGATTGAATTGTAACAAACTAAAATTCAAAGATTATATTGTCAATTTCAACAAACTTTAAGGATCAAAATCGTTTTTTTTTCTTTCTAAACTTGTAATGTAGAGAGTAGGAACTTAATCTATGAGTGCTTAAATATAATCCGTTTTAGCATCTTATAAAGAGACGTCTTTGAAAAATTTAGAGTGTATTTGGAGCAATAGTTCAGTTGTAAAAGAATGAAGTTAAAATGTTAGAGTTAGGAAGTACGTGTATGAAAGTGCAGAGTTATAAGATGAAGTTTCTTGATAAATATACAAACTTCAAATGTGTTTATTGTTAAAGTTTAATTGTTTAGGGACATTTTTAAAAATAACAAAATAAATTAAAATATTTACAAGTTATAGCAAAATTTTGGAATCTATCAATGATAAAAATTGATAAACTTTTATCACTGTCTCTCAATGCTACCGATAGAAGGATATCAGTGTTTATCAATGTTTATTATTGATAGAATATGAAATCTTTATTATATGTTGTAAATATTTTGTCAAATTTACTATTTTTTACAATTCTTCATTTGTTTAACTCTAAATTATGAAGTTGGTAGATCAATTTTTTTTTCAAGTGAGTGGTATGTATATATTTCATTCAATAGTTTTTTTTCTTTTCTTTTTTTTTTTTTTGTATGAATGACCTAAGCAAAGGACATTTTAGTGTTTTAATGATAATCTTTTAGTGATGATATTACAAGTAAACCAACAACCATACACACTTCAAACCCACTTTACATTCTCACGTGTCACTTAGTGCTTGTTGCTCGCTTTTCTTGCCCTCCTTTTTCATTCTTGGTTCATGCTCTCAACCAAAAGAATCCCAAAGAGAAAACATATACATATAAAAAGAAATATCGATGAAAGGTTCACGTTTAATTATGCATGTCCAGAGACAAAAGGATGAGATGTCATTACGGGCGAATCTATTAAGGGGTTAGGGGGCATGTGCTCCTCTCACATTTCCGATTTTTGTATTTTTAATATTAATTTTGAAGTGTTAAATTATAATATATGTTCAATAATGATTTAATTTACTATATTCTGTCTTTGGTATAGTGACCGTGTTCCTCATTTAAAATTCTAATAGTGTCTTCTACATATGATATATAGATACGCGACATGGATGTTATGACAATCTCATAACTCAAGAGCTTAAACCATTGAAAACCATAAAGAATGGAGTTGAACTTGAAGACAAAAGAGAGGCGAAGTTTTGTATTTCGATTTTACGGAAGAATAAAATGTGAAATTTCACTCCAAACAAAAGATAGTATAAAGTCAATTTCGACCCATTTTTTAACACGTTCATGGATATTGAAGAAACGAAATTTGAGACAATAGTTGAGATGTGTGTGTGGAAATAAAAAAGAGTTGGACAGTGGGAAAAGGTGTGTTAGATCCTTGTAGGTTGTAGAAAAATATAGAAACCGACGAAGAGGAAAGTGATGTTGGTCACGTCTTATATTATTGCACCGCCCACACCTCTTCTTTTATTTATTGCAAAATGCCAACCCTTTCCTTTCCTTTGACCCCTTTTTGTTTATTTATTCCCGTATTATTCTGATCTCTTAAAATTTATTTTAAAATATTATAAATTTTAATTATTTTATTTTAAAACGTTTGTTTTGATTTCTACTTTTAATTTCTTTTTTTTTTTTTTCATTTTAGTACGTGTACTTTTAATTTGATCTATTTTAAATTTTAAAAAATGAAAATGGAAAAGTCAAAATGAAAACTTAAAATATAAGAACTAAAATAAATGTTTTGAAAGTATTAAAAAATAAAATAAACCAAAATTAAATTTATAAGACCAAAATGAACCAAAACTAAAATTACGGTAACCAACTTTAAGTTCATTAGATTTGTATAGTTTTGAATTGAACAATAATATAAAAACTTATAATTACTTTTACTTTGTATATGAATCGTGTGAGGTAGAATTGAATTCTAGTTCATAAACTTTTAAACTCGTGTATAAACTCTTAAATTTGATAAGTATGTTAATAAAGATGGTTATTCGATGTTAAACTTTGGAATGGTTTTAAATATAGCAAAATAAATTTAAATATTTACAAAATACAGTAAAATATTACAGTTTATTTATAATGGATCGAAATAAACCAAAATAGATTACTATTTGTCTACCTGTATAATGCATGATAGACACAAGTTGTAGTATATCTTGATCTATCATAGACATCTTGATAATTTTGTTATATTTATAAATATTTTCAAAAAAAAATGTTATTAAAAGAATGTTCTTTAAACTTTTTCTAACTCATCTTTTTACCAAAATTTCTAGATCTGCTAGACAATATTGAAAATTTCAAGTGTTAACATAAAAAATTAATTTTGTATAAAATAGATTTAGTCTTTTTTTTTTATGAATTCTAATTATGTTAATTATATGCTAGGTTTGTTGCTTCTTTTTCAATATTTTTTAATTTTTATAGTTTCTTCTTTTTTAACATTTTTAAATTTAACTATAAAAGCCTCTGTCAATAAATAATTTTAGATCTCTTGTTAGTTATATGTATTAGGATACAAAATATAAAATATAAAGATTGATTAGAGATAAAAGGTAAAATTACGTAACTTTATTTTATTCATTAGTTGTCATCCTTTAGTTTAGTCAGTGATAAGAATAAGATATAAAACTTCATTAAAAAATTTAGAGACGAAGTTATAATTTCTTTACAAATTTTTAAAATTAAATGGAAACATCTTCTCTTATGGGAGTGGGAATTCATATATATAAGTTTGACTTTTAATATATAATTAATATGCACTCATTTCAATTGATTGAATTATGTTTATATTCAAAATAGAAAACTAATTGTTATTGTTTATGTTAAACATAATTGTTATGAGTAAGTCTTGCCAATACTTTTAAATTTGCATCAATCAGTGTGTTCAATTGTGTATTTACTAGACCCATAAATTAAAAAATAATTAAAAGCTTATAGTTTAGATTCGTATTTTTTAATGTTTAAACATAAAATAGATTAAGGAAGAAAGTATCTTTTTAGTCCATGAATTTTGGATCTAGTTTCTATTTAGTTTCTAAATTTTAAAATGTTGCACGTTTAGTTTTTAAGTTTTAAGTTTGATTTCAATTTAATCTCTAGATTTTAAAAATTACAATTATACCATTTACAATTAAATTTTATTTCAATTTGGTTCTTAAATTTCAATATTTATATTTCTAATATCAATTTTCTATTAAATACTCGTTTCTACATTCAGTGTTAATATATGTTAGGAAATTTAAAATAGTTAAGAAAATTATAATTAATTAAGTTTAAGTACTTTTCATTATTTTTAAAATTAAAATTAAAATTTTACTTTATAATTACTTTAAATTAATTAAATGAAAAGTTGAGGTTTAAATAGTAAAATCTTTTAAATGTAAAGATCAAACTAAAACAAAACTTAAATGGTAAAGTTGTAACATTTTGATAACTAGTGACTAAATTAAAATCAAAACAAAAGTTTAATAACTAAATGTATAACATCTACATTTAAAAATTTAGAGATTAAATAAAAACCAAGTTCAAAACACAAATGTATTTTTTTCAAATATATATATAAAAAATTCAATTTGTAATTTTATTCTTTTTTGTTTAGTTTGGAAAGCTAATTATTGAACCTTAAAGATGATAATTAAATTCACTTAGCTAAAATAAAAATAATAGAGAAATTAAATTTGTTATATAAAATTGATAGGTTAAATTAATTAATCAATTTAGTATGGAAAGGTACTTGCCATCCCATAAAGCAAGGAATTAAAATATAATATAATGTTATTATGTGGCACTCAACTTGAGGATGCAATGATTAAACCCAAACATTCTCAAATAACATATGAATTAAATATTGTAACATTATTCTTTTATTTATTTCTTTTCAAAATTAAATTTAACCTCATTCCCCATGATTTCCCCTATCAATTCGCTTCTTCAAGCATGTTTGATTTTAATATATATATATATATATATATATATATATATATATTCATAAAATTATTTCAAAGATAGATTACTTTATGGAAGTACCAAATTTTTGGTAACTTATTACAACTTAAAAGAATTAAACAATATATACTAGTGACCAAATATATTATACGTTTAAAGTACAAAATACAACTTGATCTTCCTCTTTACTTGTTATTCTATTGGGTCCATAAATAAAGTTTTGATTCATACACAAATGTGTATGTTTGTGACAAATTCAAATTAGGAATCAACAAAAGAAATGATATGATTTGTTTTAATATGATAACACATAAATATAATAGTTATTGGTACTTAAATAAAGTTAAATTTAAATAAATATAAAACAAAATAAGCACAACTAAATGGTAATTAAATTTTACTACTTTTTTTAAAACAAAATAAAATGACATTAAAAGTTTAATACTTTGATACGTAACTGTTGAATGAAAAATTCTTTATGTGAGAAAAAAAACTAAGCTATGCAATATAGCTATGATTTAAACGCTAATTCCTTATGTGATACGAGAAGACTAAGCTATGCGATAGCTATATTTCAAACACTATGCAAATGAAAACTAGATAGTCCTTCACGTTTTAGTTTTTTTCAACTATGTAATATTGATTATGACTATGCAATAACATGAGCTACGCGAGATAGCTATGCGAAAGGTTATAACATCTCATCGCATAAGTTGACATCTTAGGCGAGAGAGTCAAATATGATGAGAAATATTAAAGTCTTGATCTTTATCACATGATTAAAATAATTAAATGTTTTATTACCGTTTAGTATTTAATGAGTCAACATAACCCGTCCATAAATAATAAGGTTACAAATTAGTTTCCCAAAACTAATTTTCAATGGTTTATTCATTTCCTCACACTATATATATTTTCCTCATTCTTTCATTTGGTACGCGTAAGAAATTTTCATAAGCAAGAAAAACTCTCTCTAAAACTTTTCTTTTGAGTTTACCGAGCAAATTATGAGTGTTTATCTTAGGGTTGAGATTTCAATTGATTTCTATGCAAAATCAATTAAAGAACGAAAGTTGTTTTATCCTAGGGATGATGAAACTATAGTTTTGTTTTCACAAAAGAGTTGAGTTGTGAAATGTCTTAATGAGAGCTTGATCCGTGACTCAGCCATCTTCTAACTAATTTTTGTTTTGAAGCTTTGTGTTCTGATCAATAAGAATTTTGTCAACTTGGCGAGATAATTAGTACGCGATTTGACTGCGGGAGAACGATACATTAAGACGGTTCAATTTTCTACGATGGCCGGATTATTCCAAGGCGATTTGAGTTCATCTGACCTCAACCATCCTTTTCGCTTTAAAGGAGCAAACTTCAAGATATGGAAACAAAAGATGCTATTTTTTCTTACTTTGAAGAAGGTGGCTACTGCATGTACCTTTAAAGAGCAAAATATCCTAGCATCCAATCAAACTGAAGAGCAAATCACAACTCATACCACGTGGATATAGACTAATTTCATATGTCAGAATTTAATACTTAATGATCTTACTGATGAGCTGTATGATTATTACAGCATAATGTCTACCTGGAAAGAAGTTTGGGATGCGTTACAAAAGAAGTATGACACTGGATCTAAGAAGTATGCGGTAAGTCGATACTTGCGTTATCAAATGACTAATGATAGATCAGTTGAGGCTCAATCGCATGAGATTCAAAAGATAGCACATGAGATCATAAGCGAAAGTATGTTGCTT
Organism: Cucumis variabilis; assembly: GCA_037974545.1. Classification (NCBI taxonomy): domain Eukaryota; kingdom Viridiplantae; phylum Streptophyta; class Magnoliopsida; order Cucurbitales; family Cucurbitaceae; genus Cucumis; species Cucumis variabilis. The sequence goes on along the minus strand of JBBPDI010000029.1, from coordinate 22,838,458 downwards.
GACAATCAATTTTAAGTTGTGGTTATTATTGATAAATTACCTCCTCCGTGGAAGGATTAATAATAAGGCACAAAACCAAGGAGTTCTTGTTGGAAAGTCTCATCACGCGATTAAGGATTGAGGAAGAGGCGAGAAGATATTACCAAAAAGAAAAGGTGAACGCAATTCCTATAAAGAATTCAAAGGCAATGTTGAAAAAGCCTAAAGGAAATAAAATGAAACTCAGTTCTAACAAACAAACTAACTCGCAAAAACCCTAGTCCAAAAGTATGGTACAAATTGTTTGCTATAATTGTAATAAGTTTGGTCACTTATTTAGGAATTGTAGAAATAAGAATCGCCTTGCTGCACAGGTGAACCTGATAGAAGATAAATATGTAGCCATGATATCTGAAGTTAATGTAATTGGGGGGGGGGGGGGGTGAAGGTTGGTGGCTAGACACAGGTGCATCTCACCATGTTTATTACGACCTTAGTTTATTTAGAAAGTACAATGAGATAAAGGATAAGAATATCCTTTTACGAGATCATCACATGACTAAGGTGGCAGGCGTTGGAGAAGTAGAACTAAATTCACATCTGACAAAACTCTTGTGCTGAAGGAAGTTCTTCACATGCTTGAAATTTGAAAGAATTTGGTCTCTGGATATCTCCTCAACAAAGATGGCTTCTTGCAAACTATAGAGTCAGATTTATTTACTTTAAATAAGAACGATGTGTTTGTGGAAAAGGGCTATGCGACAGAAGGCATGTTTAAATTAAACCTAGAAATAAATAAGAATTTAACTTCCACTTACATGTTGTCTTCTTTTAATGTTTGGCATGCTAGACTTTGTCATGTTAATAAAAGATTAATTAACAACATGAGGAGGTTAAATCTTATACCTAAATTATCTATGTATTAATTTGAGAAATGTGCATGTTGTGGTCAAGCTAAGATAACAAAAACCTCGCATAACTTTGTAACTAGAGTAACAGAGCCTTTAGAATTAATACATTCTACCTTATGTGAATTTGATGGCACATTAACTAGGAACAGTAAAAGGTATGTACTGACTACCTTATAAAAGTAAATTTGATGGCACCTTTATAGATGATCGTTCCGACTACACTTTTATTTATCTGCTTAAAAATAAAAGTGATGCCTTTGACATATTCAAGGTGTATGTAACTAAAATAGAGAATCAATTTAAAAAAAGAATTAAGTGACTTCGTAGTAACAGAGGAACTGAATATGATTCAATTTCCTTCAATGAGTTTTATAACTCAAAAGGAATAATATGCGAAACTACTGCACCTTATTCTCCTGAAATGAATAAAAAAGCATAAAGGAAGAATAGAACACTAACAGAGTTAGTAGTTTCTATCCTACTTGAATCAGGAGCAGCACCATGTTGGTGAGGGGAAATAATTAAGACTGTTAATTATGTTCTTAATAGGATTTCTACACCAAACAGTAAATCTTCACCATACGAAGTCCTTAAGAATAAAATACCAAACTTGTCTTATCTTAGAACTTGGAGCTTTCTAGCCTATGTTAGAATACCTTATCCAAAGAGAAGAAAATTAGCCAGTAGAGCCTATGAATGTGTTTTCATAGGATATGCTGAAAATAGTAAAGCCTATAGGTTTTATGATTTAGAAAACAAAGTAATCATAGAATCAAATGACATAGATTTTTTCGAGGATAGATTTCCTTTTAAATCTAGAAATAGTGGGGACTCAAATACTCAAACTAGTGGGGGATCAAGTTCAAGTAGTCTACCTTCAATTAGGATCCAAACTCAAGAAAAGGAAGTAGATCCTGAACCTAGAAGAAGCAAGAGAACTAGAATCATAAAGGACTTTGGAGAAGACTTCGAAATGTATATCATTAAAGATCCGAAAGATCTAACAGAAGCTCTATCCTCAGTAGATGCCAACTTATGGCAAGAAGCCATCAATGATGAAATAGACTCTCGTGAATTCAATAGAACTTGGCACCTAGTTGATTTACCTCCTGACTGCAAAACAATAGGCTGTAAATGAGCTTTAAGTATAATGCCAGATTAGCAGGTAAATGTTTTAGGTAGAGGAAAAACATAGATTTCTTTTATACTTTTTCTTCAGTCACTAGAATTACCTCAATTAGAGTATTAATATCTATAGTTTCCCTGAATAATCTCTTAATCTATCAAATGAATGTCAAAACTGAAGAGATAAAAGTCCTATGGCAGCAGAAGAATTAAAGAACCATTACTCAATTTAATTTGGGAATATTAAAATACCTGTACATTGGAAAAATTAGAATCAAAATTCTAAATAAATTCTAAGCATGCTTTTAAAGATCTAGAAGACTTACTTTAGATGACGTCTATGAATCTACAAATTAATCTTCAAATTGAGACACCACCCGTCGGAGACCTTCCTATCCTCTAAGATGAGATTGGTTTGTGGGAACCAATTGGGATGGAAAAAGATATAGAGATTTTTAGAGAAAATCTTTTCTTTTAATTTTTCAAAGAGAAAAAAGCTTGGACATTTTTCTTAATAAATTCGTTTTTTTTAAGAAAACTATTTTCTTCCAGATATTTATAACTCTCTTTCCTTCTTGAAATAGGAAAAGGAGTAGGAGAGAATTACAAGATTCTTTTAATCAAATCTACTAATTAATTAATAATTAATCAATCAATCAATAATTAATTAAATCATATTTAATTAATATTTTATTTAAATCTTATTTAAATAAATATCACTCTAATATCTTATACATTTATATTAATTAAATTATATTTAATTAATATTTCATTCAAATCTTATTTGATTCTCTGCAATAACTTGTAGATTTAATTAAATCAAATTTAACTAATTAAACTATTAATTAATTTTCCAATTAATTAATAGCTAAATTAAATATCTTATATTTAACTTAAATTAAATTTGA
>JBBPDI010000029.1:22796216-22825953 GCA_037974545.1 Cucumis variabilis | reverse complement strand
TTGATGATATCAACTTAGCTTTTAGGCAACTCCATGAAGGAGTAGATGTGGAGGATGTCATCCTTCCCAGTGCGATCGAAAGCCAGGTTGAAGAAGAAGCCAAAACTGAAACAAATTCAGATTTGGAAGTTGTTGAAGCAAGATCACTGGGAGATATTCATGTTGCCTTGATGCACTCCTCAGAGGAAAACTTGAATGAACTTCCAGAAAATTCTGTGTCAAATGTTCCATCAGAGGGATTAGAACCAGCTGGAGTGGATTCTATCACTGAGATTGCTTCATATAACGCGACCAATGCCGATAAACCAGCAGCAGATACAGTTGATGGAAAATTTGTAGATCCAAATGTTTCTGCTTCCAAAACCGATGCCTATAAACTAGCAGCAGATACAGTTGATGAAAAATCTGTAGATCCAAACGTTTCTGCTTCCAAAACCAAAGACAAGAAGGAAAAGTCTGGAAAATCATCTGGATCCAGCTCCAGCTCAAGCTTTAGTGATTCTGATTGAGATTGAAAGTCTGGAAAATCATGTCGAGTTTCCTTTTGGGGTTTCCTCTTCAGTCTTCGTTTCAAGATTTTTTTTTTCAAAAATTTTCTTTTTGGGTTTGGTTACCTTATTCTTTGTTTACAGTGCAATCTTTTGAAAAGAAAAAAATTAGTTGTGGCTTGATTTCTTGTAATTGTGCAAGTTTCCAGGATCCCCATCCACCCCTTAAGAGTTCGAAGTTTGAGGGAGAAAAGGTGTTTTTTTTTTTTTGGTTTAAATCTGTATGTAAAAGTTTTGTTGTATTATTTGATGAATTGACAATGATTGCGTCAGATTTCGAAGATCCTATTTGAATTTAATGTTTATCAAGTTTCCAGGTAAATTCCAGAGATATCATCACATTTTGGTCAGTGGATTATTGGGTATAGCCATACAGTAGAGATTAATATTTTAAAATAGGTCAAGTTCATTCTATAGACCTACATCCCATTCATCATATTTTGAGTTTTTGAGTTCTCAGACAAAAGTATCTCTTCAAAAAAAAAAAAAAAAAACCCATAAAAATTAACATGGGAGTTTTGGTCAATTTCTTTCAAACTGTTACATTCTTATACGAAAATTCAAGAATGAAATCTTATCGGTACGGTCGGTTCATCCTTCGGAACCATATCACATCCTGAATCTAATGAAATAGGATGAATTGAGACGGTATTTTGCATATACATAATCATCCGAGGTATATTAATTATTTCTTTATTTTTTGATCGGCTGAAAGGGACAAAGAACATCTTATTCAACTTTCTTTAACAATTTCTAATCTTTAGTGGACCTCTCCATAGGAATCGAACCCATATGAAGTTTTGATACATCCATTTCACTCCAAAATGAAGCGGGTTTCTTTCGCATTTTATCGGCGACAATTTGCATTTGCTTAATCGTACAACTAACCTTTGTCTTTTGCTACTACTTCAATCTATATACATCATAAGAAATCGGAGAATTCCTGATGTCGAAATAGATATTGGAAACTAGTACGTTGGAATATCCTCTCATTCCTGACGCTTGCGAATCATTGAACAAACCATTTCTAACAAGGTTCTATTTCTCCTTTCTAATACACCATTTTGTTGAGGTGTATTAGGTGCTGAGAGTTGGAATTGGATTTCATGTTCTATGTACTCTCCACCTTGATCAGATTGAAGTATTTTAATCTTTTACTTAATAGATTTTCAACTTCAGCCTTGTACTCCTTGAACTTTTCAAGAGCTTCATACTTACGTCCCATTAAGTATAAATAATCATACCTTGAATAATCATTATAAAATAGATGAAGTATTCAAAACCTCCTCTAGTTTTTACATTAATCAGACCACAAAGGTCTGAATGCATAAGTTCTAGACGCTCTTTGGCTCTATAACCTTTTCTAGTAAAAGGTCTTTTAGTCATCCTTTCTTTAAGACAAGATTCACATGGAGACAATGAATCATCTTCTAACTCATTTAGAAGTTCATTCTTTACCAATATCTTGGTCCTATCGAGATTAATGTGATCTAATCTTAAGTGTTAAAGATAGGTAATGTTATTAGAAGAAATTTGTTGCCTTTTATTTTGAGTATTAGCAGTTTTAAACATCTCATAATTTAAAATTGCTTTTGCTTCGTTAGGTCTTAATACACACAAGTTGTCTTCAAGCTTAGCTGAAGAGATATGTACACCGTTCTTAGAAATGAACGCTTCATTCAAAGAAAATGTTATATAATATGATTGTTGAATAAGACAAAAAATAGATATAAGATTCCTTTTAATCTTAGGAACTATGTACAAGTTTTCTAAAAACAAGAATCTATTTCTCAAAGACAACTTTACATCTCCCACTGTACGAGCTGAAATGGCATCTCCTGTTCAAACCTTGAGAGTTATCTCACCCTTCTCGAGCTGCTTAAAGGAACTAGTTTCTTTAAGGAAGAGAAAACATGACTAGTGACTCCTGAATCAAGTATCCATGCATTTTGGTCATTTTCCACTAAACATGTTTTTAAGACAAGTAAATCATATTTACCTTCTTTTTTATTCTTCTTAAATATCTCTTGGAGGGAGTCCATGATCTAACGTGCAATGACCATGGTCTCGTGTTTCTTACTTAGTATGTCAGAAATACTAGACAAGAGATAGACGCGGGCCTTGTCATTGGCCTTTTTCCAATGGTTATATGCATCCCTAATATTCTGAGATTCATTTCGAGCACGGAAAGGAGGACATTCCTCCATTAAGACAAAGCGTAGATCATCATTAACCATAATCATATTCAAGTTTGACTTCCATATTGCATAATTTTCACTGGTTAATATTTCGTTTTTAAGCAGTTCAATGATTGAAGAAGACATACGGAAACAATCAATTAACCGTATTAGTTATCTTTGTCTTAATTCATTACATAAAATAATCTAATCAATTCAGTAAAAACAAGCAATCCAAAAACCCTAATCAAACAAATGATTAGTTTTTACAATGATACTTTAGAAGTTTAGAGCAACAGCCACTGAAAAGTGATCAACTACTCCTCTCCTGAATTAAGATAATCTCAACTAATAACTAATACCAAAATAATCCATATTCCTATAGTTCTTAGCTATCGTTGTTTGGTCAAGGATTCATTAACTAATTTACTTCATTCTGTAAGTGTGACCTTACCATTTTCAGATCCCAGAGGTACGCTTCAACAGGCTACCGAAAGGAAAGAAAACTGTTGAAGATTGACCTAAGAAACCTTATCCATTTCTGGAGCTTGCGTTGTTCTGACTTCTACAATTAGGCCCTCCAAAGAGATGGTCGCACTAAAACGACACGCAGGCAGATCATAGAAATCTCACGGTGCAACCTAATGGAGGAGATCGTAGGATATGTTGACACATGTTCTCCCACTTACTATGAACATTTCTCCCAGTTATCGATCCATACAAACATTTTCCAAAGAGAGGCCGCTCCCAGGGCGACACGAAGCTAAAAATTGATATATCATATATACTATTTTCTCCCACTAAAATATTCTGTTAATTTAGGGTTTGTTGTACTTAGTTAAATTCCGCCTAAATGAATCTATCTAAGTCTATTCTTATTATAACTCTTATAATAAAAATTTACTCTAAAATTTCTAGATATATTAAACCATTTAATTTACCTAGTGGCATCTCATGCTTAATAGGAATAAGGTTAATTCAACGTTGGTTCTGGGTCAGTTTCCAAGTAAAAGGTGTTTCGTAAAGCGTCAACTTAAGTACCCCCAGTCTTAAACAGAACTTTACCGTGGGAGTTTTCTTATAACCTTAAATCCTATTTACTGTTAAAGTTTTTAGGTGTATTAAACCAGTTAATTTACCTAGTGGCATTTTATGCTAATAGGAATAAGATTAATTCAATGTCGATTCTAACTCAGTTTTCAGGTAGGAGGTGTTCCGTAAACCGTCAACTTAAGTACCTTCAGCCTTAGACAAAACTTTATCGGTGGAATTCCCTTATAACCTTAAATCTTATTGCCCTACTTAGTTTCATTAAACTAAAATATGACATAATTCTAATCCTATTAGAATTAATGTGATCTTAGGTCTATTTAATTTTAAATAATTTAAAAATTAAATCAAATTAATCCTAAGATCCCATGTTTGCATGCAACTCTTTATTATAGGTTTATGGTTTCTAATTATCAAAAGTTATAACTATTATAAAATTAATTAAGCAATCTTATAATATGCATACTATGGTTTAATTAATTAAAAGAAATTTTAATTAAAAAATAAACCATGCAACATGCTAAACATTACATTAATATAACAATTATATTAACCTATGGATGTAATATACTCAAAGCAAATTGATTTTCATCTTAATTAATATAATACTTATATTAAAAAAATGCATGAAAATAAATCAAGCATACACAAGACATTAATTTAATATAACAAATTATATTTAACTAAATAATGACATGCATCATGCTTATCCGATTTTATATATTTAAAATATCAACATACTTTAAATAACTCATGAAATTCAAAATCATGCATTAAAATCAAATATTATATTTATAATATATAAAAATGCATGAACATGCTTAACCTAAAGTGAGATTTATCTAAATGACATCCATAAAGCATTTAAATAGCAATTGAACCTATAAAATTGTCCCCTAGGATAAAATAAAGCAATAAATTAAAATAATTAAGGTTTAAAATATCCTAAAATTGTTTCCAAAGCTCCAAAAATGGTCTCAAAATCTTCAAAAAGCTTCAAAATAGGCTCAAAAACCTTATACCGATCCAAAAAAGGAATAATTGGCCCAAAAAATACCCAAAATTGAACAAGAGCCACCAAGTCGACTAGCCGTCGACATGTGGCAGCTTCTCACCGCATGTGTCGTCCTCCTCGCGAGTTCGAACCTCAGCTCACACAAAATTTATCCTCCTTTTTTTCTTAGTTGCTGACGTCACGCTAATGTCACGTTGACGTCAGCCCTCTCCTTCTGCTTGCGAATGTTTTTTTATGTCTCGTTTTTTGTGTCATTGCATAAATCCTTCATTGGAGGCCTTTTGATGCTCTATTTTGGACGAATCTGGTACCATTTTTCTCATAAAAATGCCATGATCTAAAATTGGACTATAATTTACAAGATTTACAATTAAAAATGCCCCAAAATGCAGGGGCCTCTACATGATCATATAAAAAAAATATAAATATATGACCAAATTTTACAGAACACATTCAATTGCAAACCACGTTCATAGTGCAAAAAATCCCACCCAATACCAATGCAAATTTTAAATTTCCTAATTAAAAATTGAGATAGCTCTGATACCAATTGAAGGGATAAAAGCCCTATGACAGCAGAAGATTTTACAGAACCATTTCTCAAATTAATTTGTGAATTCTAAAATACCAGTACATTGGCAAAAATAATTAAGAAACTAGTTTTCTAACTATAGATTAGAGAAGAAAAACTTACTTGTTTATGTATCTGAATCTACAAAGTAAATATCTAAATTGGGATACCTCCTGTCGGAGATCTTCCAATCCTCTGAGATGAGATTGGTTTGTGAGAACTAATTGGAATGGAAAAAATGTTTAGAAAGAAATTGTTTTCTTTTTGCATAGAGCAAAAGCATTGACTTTTTTTATCTTGATTAATTGATTAAAGAAAATTGTTTTCTTCTAGATATTTATAACTCTCTTTCCATCTTGGAGTAGGAAAGAAAGTAGGAGAGAATCGTGGAATTCTATTAATTTAAAAAATATAAAAATTAATCAAAAATTTTAATCTACTAATAAAATTAACCATTAGTCAATTAGTTAATAATTAATTAAATCATATTTAACTAATATTTCATTTAAATCCCATTTCATGAATATCTCTAATATCTTATAGTTTTATATTAATTTAATTAAATCAAATTTAATTAAATAAAATAAAACTAAACAATTAATTAATAGCTAAATTAAATATCTTATTTTTAACTTAAATTAAGTTTGAATCATATTCAAATATAATTTTTTCTCATAATCAATAATTGTGGGCAGTTGATTTTGGGATTGGTCGACTTTGGTGTCTTCGGACTATCTTGCGTAAGTTGAATAAACTGAAAGAGCATGTAAGGATGGAGGTGAGGGATGGTAGGCAGTGTAGAGTGTGGTTGGATTTATGGTTGCAGGGTGGTCTTATCTTTCAGCAGGTTGGTATGAGGGTGATTTATGATGCGGTGAGTCGATTGGAGGTTAGGCTTTCTGAGTTTATTGGTTTGAATGGAGAGTGAAGGTGGTCGCGGGTGTCTATGGAGTTGATTGATTTATAGGATAGGGCCCGAGCTGTTAATCGATGTCTGAGTGTTAGGGATGGATGGATTTGGATTCCTGGTCATCAGGGTAGTTTCTCAATCGAAGTGCGTGAGATACTATTCGTCCTTGTAGTATTCGAGTTCGTTGGATGGGTTTATTGTGCGGTGGAAGGAATGTTCCCAAGCATTCTTTTTGCGCTTGGTTGGCCATCAGAGATAGATTGGGTATTAGAGATAGATTACGTAGGTGGGACAATTTGATTCCAATGTTGTGCATTCTTTGTGGGGAGGGTTGTGAGTCTCGTGATCATTTGTTTTTTTGTGTCCTTTTTGGTGTGAAATTTAGTCTCGAGTCCTTTGGGTTATGGCTTTCTCTTACAGGATCGGGTATTGGGGGGTTGAGTTGTCTTGGATTTGTCATCAGGGTATTGGGAAGGGTGTGAGGAGGAAATTATGGCGTGTTCTCTGGTGTGCTATGATATACTTTATCTGGAACGAGCATAATCATCGTCTCCATGGTGGTCAGGCTTGTGAACCCATTATCATGTTTAAGCTTATTTGGTCTTGTATCCGTGCTTGTGCTATTTCTTGGTGTGAGGATGCTCAAGATCTTATTTAGCTTGTTTTCTTTATATTTTTCCTTTGTCTGCTTGTCCCTGGGCTGTGGGATTGTTTTTCATTATATTTGTTTTCCTCCGCTGTTTTGTGGAGTTCTTTTCTTTTTTTAGATTTTTTTTTTGTTTCGTTGTTGTCTTTTCTTTTGGAACTTTGATTTCTTTCTGTGATTGTGAGCGTTGTATGCTCTTGTGCCTGGCCTCAAGCTATGAGGTCCTCCTTGTTGTTGTATAATAACAAAGAGGACCTCACAGCCTGAGGCCAAGGTACAAGAGCATACAACCCTCACAAATAAAGGAAGAAACCTAAGTACTAAAAGAAAAGACAACAAGAAAAGTAACAAAAGCTCAAAAAAGAAAACATTACAAGAAATTTGACCTTTAATGTCTGTTGGAAAAAATAAAAATTGATCTTTAACATTGTTTCTTAAAATACGGGTGTTTAATATCGGTTTTAAACCGACATCAAAGAAGAAGGATTAATGTCGGTTTAAAACCAACATTATACATTCACATTTTAAAAACAACATTAAACCTCCATAATCCTTAATTTTTAATTATTTAATTATTTTTATTTTTGTAAAATTAATTCACTCATAACTCTCCTCACTTTACTCATTCTTCTTCCCTCTTATCTCATCTTAACCTAAACTCCTCAAACATTTTCTCCTTTATCACTCACTTTTTATCATCGTGCCATTCTTCGTGCCCACCACCGTTGAAGATCTATCGAACCAAGTCTCGCCACCACCGTCTCATCATCCCAGATCGTCTATCATGCTCACTGTCATCAAAGATCGTCTTCCATTTTCGAACGTCACATTTTTCTTTGGCTTTTCTTTGGTGTTTCGTCGCATTTCTTCCACAGATCTAGCTCTATCTTCTTCTCTGTTGACTTCTCAAAGTTTGTTAATGGATAATCTGGTGTAGATCTACAAGTTGATTGTGATAGGATAAAGAGGTATTTACATTTAGGTTTTGCACTCTTTCTTTTTTTATTGTCATATGCTAGTCATTTTATAATTTTGAATCTATATATTCCCCAATCAAGGTATTTTGTAGATGAGGTGAAGGACAAGAGGGGAAAAGAAATTGATGTAAGTTCTTGGATACAAGAATTTTCCGAACACCTTTTCAATGAAATGCCCACAACATGTTTGATGAAATGATTGAATAATGACATTGGTTGTTTTTTTAGGTCGTTGGTTATTGATAACAGTCCACTAGTCAGATTATTTGAAATTTTAGCTTATCGGTTGGTTATTTAATGTTTTTCTATGAAATGGGGTGATACTAAAAAAGCTATAGAGGTTGAGTTTGATTGAACACATGCCTTCCATGTTTTATTCGAGCCAATGTGTAGGAAATGGCAAGACCTCTTTTGGGGTTCTTGAAGTTTTTGACCTTATAACTTTGGATTAAAATAATTTGCTTTTTGCCTAATAATTAGTGGATAAATTAGAGGTACTTCCCTCTTATATTCAATAGTGAAAGTTAGTCCACCACACTACTGAAGAATTTCTTTGGACTTTGTAAGATAATGTAAGTAGAAAAAGTTGTTTTTTTTTTCTTTGAAGTTGTTAAGTTGAAACCCCTCGTTAGAAATGAATCAAAAAGAGAAAACAGACATTTTTTCATCATCATCAGATTTCAAAAGAAAAAACAAACCAACCTTCCACAATCAATAGCCTCTCTTCTAAACTTCAAATCCAAATCCCTAGAGAGCATTCTCTTAAGATAATCATGAGTTGGTAAATGCTCAATCTCTTTCTCAACCATCCTTTTAACTCTCCCTTCACTCTCTAATACAGAAGAGCTCAGATAATATAAGTATCATGCATCATTTTATGACTTGGTGATTGGTAAGTATGTCCATTACATTATTGTTTCATTGAATATTTGTTTCAACTTCCTCAATATATTGAATGGCATTTCATTGGGCATTTGCAGAGCAACAAAGATAAATCGCTTCTTGGTATAGTCCCTTCCCTATCTAACCATTGAATGTAGGTCGTCTTCAATCCTTGTTATGTATTTTGTTCCATAAATGCATCAACTCTATTTCTTCCATTGATGCTTCCAATTTTGGTAGTTGAACTTTATAAGAATTCTTTGGTCCTTACCACTTAATTTCAGCACTTCACTTAGAAAAAGTCTCATGGTGGGTTTAAAGTTGTTGCTGTGACAGTGACACATATCTCAAACAAACTAAACAACATGGTAACAACTGTATTTGAAATAGCCTTAATTTGATTTTTTTTAAAAAAAATTCCTCAATAATACCAATGTTTTATGAAAGCTACAAAAACAATTTGCGAATTCATATAGTAGTAGCTGATGTAGATGACCTGCGCTCTTGGAAAGGATGGGTAGAATCTCGGCTTATGCATTTGACATTGTTTTGTAATTTTTCTTACATCTAAATGAAGCACGGTGATGATAATACTGATATTGTTTCTCAACTAGAAAGCAATATTTATGTTCTTAAGTTGAATTAAAATTTTTTGTTCTAGAATTATCTTTCCTTTGACCATGTTTTTTGTAATTCTCTCAATAGATTTTGGATTATAATTCTCAATAGATTCAGGATTTTGTAATTTTCCTTTCCTTCTGTGTTTGTTTGTGACATTCAATTATCATTCCACTACACCTCACTCTATTTTGTATGTTTCTCTACTTTATTGGGTTTTTCCTTTCCATTACCTACAAATTCCATCTTAAGGTAGAATAGAAATATGCCTAATTAGAATATCTATCAATCTTCTTTGCACGAAAAATGAAGTAATGATCAAATATAAATGAATATTATGATATTTTTCATTTTAGTCAATGAAATTATGCAAACTGAATCTGAAGTCCAATGCAACAATAACTTTCTTGTTTTTCCAAAAAATAGAAATATTCTAGAGAACAAATTTTTAATTTTGGTCAATTAGGATTGCTTGATATAACCCTACAGTGGTTTATACTTTGCTTTAAAAAAATTTTATTACTTGATTTTGTTCTTATTTACTATTGTTTACCTTAGAAATGCTTATGGACTTGCATTTAAATGTGCATCTACCTAATATTCATATTCCATGTGCAATTGATGTAACATTTCCTCAACTTCCATGTTCTATTCTCAGTCTTCATGCTATGGACATTAGTGGAGAGCAACACCTTGATGTGGTATGTCATCCCTAAATTCGAAATGTAAATGATGTTTCCATATTATTTGGTTCTCTGTGCAAGAAAATTCACATATAAACCGTCCTTGGCACTTAGGACCCTTTGGTTAAATTTCATTTTAATGTCTCTTAATTATGCATTCATGAGTTGAACTGCAAACACATTTCATACTTGTGTTTTTCATCCCACCGATACTTCAGTTTTGATCATTGGCTCCCATGAGGTTAGTCGCTGCTATTTAATTTCACATGTTATTTTATTAACTCTTCAGTGAAAATTTGACAATAAATCTTTAAAGTACTTTTAATAACATAGTATAACATTTTTGTTGTTGGTAAGGTGTTTGAAACAATGTCTGAGAGATATTCATTCCTGTTCTTTCCAAAGAGTGAATCCTCTTTCTTCTATTTCTGTTGTGTCAATTTTATTCTCGATTGTATGTCTGAAATTTTAATGAGAAAGCAAATACGTATAAGAGAGGAATAAAATATTTGTGCATTAGTGAATGAAAGCCAAATCCCATCACTCTTTATTGGAAAAAGCTAATTCAATAATGATGTTATGTAGGTTTCGATTGAAAAAGTGAGAGTAAGGTTGAATATCTTCCTAAAATATTATAAAATTTTATCATCTTTTTCTCTTAATTTTATTTCTTGAGTGGAAATTTATTGAAATGGAATTTTCGCAGTGTAATTGGTCCTCTATAGAAGCAACTAATCCCTCTTTTAACTGTTTGATCTTGAACAATTAAAATCTTAGATAGTAAGACGATTCATAACCTTTGATCTTGCATAACTATTTCTCCTTTTACCGTATTAAGAGAGAATGTTTGAGTTGAGTTGACTCATATTCTATTGTTGTTTATTTTTCTGAAAGATATGCTCGAGTGCCAAATGTATATTCAGTGAACTCCATGTAAAAACCTTTTGTTGTGGAGTTTGATCTTCGAGGTATTTATTCTATTTAATTTTATTGATCATTTCCAATATTAATAACTGGTTAAAGAACCATTTTATGACCTTGAAAATGTCATGATCTTGGAATTTATATAATTTTGTTTGGTTGCAAGTGGAAAGGGAATCATGATCTTCAAGAAATTATAGGGAGTATGTGCATATTTGGGAAGCTAAGATATCTTTATTTTATCAGAAAGGTTAACATAACTTCCATAAAATATATTATTTAACATATTATTAAACTTCTAAATTGGTTTTTAGAAGCAAATTGCAATTGATTTTATTAATCTTTCTATTGAAAATATTGGTGTATTGAAAGAAAGATATATTTCAACTTTGTTCAACTGCTCACAGGAAGTACTTTCCTATTTTATTTTTGTTCCCCAAATTCATTGCTCCGTTCATAAGATTCGTTCAGTTTTGTTCCATTCATTAGATCCATGATCAAATTACCTCAAATACCCATTGGCAGACACTCGATCTTGAGCTCTCAAGGCCAAGAATTGAAAACCCATTTTTTTGGAAGCCTCTCTTTGATGGTTTTGTTTATGTTTTTTCTTTGTCCAACTCAGGTCACAAAATATTAATGGTGAAAACTAAGCAATTTTTTCTTTGTTTATCTTCTATATGGTTGATTAGATATTGTTTGTAGAATAATTGAAGTCATATAACGTTGAAAGCTAAGCGGTTGTGTAGATAGCCAAGCGAGTGTTGAAGGTTGAAAACTACGAAGGCGTTTACGATTTTTTATTCAGTCTTGTATTAGGATCTTGTTTCATGTATTGTTGTAGAATGTATATACAAATACAATATTAAGATTTCATTTTGTGTATACAAATGTAAAAGAAAAATATTGTAGCTTCTAAAATAATATTAATTTTATTGATTTGTTGGTGTAAGAAAAAAACATTTATCTACACTTACCCAATGTTGATTTATAAAAAATGGACAATAATGCAACAATTAAATAAAAATAGATTCAACAACAAGACTTTAATGTCGGTTTTAAAATGACACCAAAGGCCAACCGACACTAAAAATCTTCAATAACACCATAAAAAATGTTGGTTTAAAAGTGACATTAAAATCTTTTAATGTCATTTTTTAACTGACTTAATGAGGTCTTTAATGTCTAAACCGACTTAATGAGACCTTTAATATCGTTTTTAAACTGGCATTAAAGCAGGAACGACATTAAAGGACTTTAATAACGCTAGCATAGATGTCAATTGTCAACTAACATTAAAAATCATTAATGTTAGTTTTAAACCGACATTAAAGGCCAGATTTCTTATAATGAAACAACCCCACAAAGCAGTAAAGAAAAACAAATATAATGAAAAACAATCCCAACTAATTCCTAAAGTAATTTTGAACATTTCAAATTACAACCAATATAAATAAACCTCATTACCTTTTACGAGCTAGGAAGGGGACCTAATGGACCTACAAATCACAAGTTACAACGATCTGAGATTAATTGGCTAAACTCATTAACCACATTAATCAATATTCGTTAACTGTGTGTACACTCCACTAAAGACTCATAATTTAACTCTTCTCACTGTAGATATATTTCTGTGTCTACGGATATAGACCAATAACAGTAAGTTAGTCCTTCACGAGTGTTCATAACACCAGTTGGGTCAAATTACTATTTTACCAATAGATTACCTCTAATTCTTAAGTACCAGTGCTCCTCTAATGAACAACTTGTTTATGGTCCTACCAATAAACAGAAATCCCTCTCGTGCCATATAGAGGATAGAACTCTTTGTTCAAGTCCTGGAGATACCATTTAAGAGAACACTCATTTACTTATTCTAAAGTAGGAAATGAGAGAATTCCATCTTGTGTAATTATGTTTTTCAGCTCTCCACTCGGTCTTATCTCCAAAATGATAAGCTTATTGAGTCAACGATCTGGCCACTCTCACCCGTACAAATCGAAGGACCATCCCTCACGATCAAGAGTATATAATATCCTCAAAATTAAGACTAAGTTACCTAGGTCATCCTAATGAAATAGAAACCTAACTAGTTAACGAAGTTACATCTACTGGTTACAATTTCATGGTCTGATATTATGAAAACTCATTACATAGGATACTCTCACTCGCATGTCAACTACAAGAATGCGTTAGATTATTGTGTTTGTATCAAATACAAAGTACGTTTGTATCAAATACAAAGTGAGCCATATCTATAGTGTTACCAGCATAATGTACCCAGTCTTATCCATATACTATAGACCCTTTAAGCTGATCTCGAACATTGATCCATGTATGTCTCTACAAACTATTCAAGACTCATTAAATAGCTTAGGATGTTAGCTTATTAGATTTAGGTTATTAAGAAAAAACTAATAATATATTAAATAAAAATTATTACAATAATAACACTTTATTAACAATGGTCAATGGATTATATCTACAATTTATAAAATTTAGGACACAAATCCCAACAGAGATATGTGAGACCGTTTTAGGTAGGTGGTCAGGCTACTCAAAAGGCCTTGGTTGAGGCCCCAAGCCCAAGTCTCAGAAGAGTACTGCTTCTAGTTCTTCCTCCTCTTATGACCAAAAGGCTTTGGTTAAGGGAGGAGTGACCAAAAAATTGTAGAGACTACTCAAAAATGGAAAGAAAGTGCACGACAAATGGAAAGGATAAGGAAGATGATTGAGGAGATGAGTCGGGCACAAAAAAGACCATGAACACGGGTACATACTTTTTAACTTTTAATTTGTTTAATTTCTCATCCATGATATATATGTAATTGTACTTTTATGTCATTTGTAGGTTTGAAATTCTTTTTTTTGGCGTGCGCGAGGTTTTAGGAGATAGGTGTAGTTTTTTTTTTTAATGTCATCATTTGGAACAATTTGAACAACAATATTAATTGTAATTGTTATTAGACATTCAGATTTTGTAATTGTAGTTTTTATTATATAAATTACAAATTTATTGTTTTAATAATTTGCTATAAATTTTGTTTGTTTCCTTCTGAAGCAGAACCGAAAACAATATATCAAGATAAAAAAAATTAAAATAATAAAAAAATTATCTTGAAACGTAACTTCAATTGTGATAAAGGGTCGGGGTTCCCTCAACGTCCTTTCCATGAAGTCGAGGAAACTTCCCCCAACACACGAAGGTGACGTTGGGTTATACTACATTGTCGACACATCGACATGAACTACATTGGAGATGAGGCAATCCTAACATCGTCCCTTTAATGTGTCAAACAAAGCTTTTTCGACGTTCTTATCAATGGTTTTCAACTCCAAGAGAATTTTGGCCGACGTTCTTTTCCATTTTGGCCCACGCACTACAGCATTGACAATACCCAGATCTTTGTAGTGATATACGTTATCATACTTCTTTATTGGATTCGACTTCGTTTTAGAAGAGATCTAGGAACATCTGTCAGGTAGGAGACCACTAACCTAATAGAAACCCTTTTCTCGTCATAATATTCAACCTCTTCGAAAACCTATAATCTTCTTTATTTGAAAGGGAAACCTCTCAATCTCCCACTAGGAGAATTCGTTATTAAGAGTTTGATGTAGACATTGTCAACAATAGCGTTATTAAGAGTTTGATGTAGACATTGTCAACAATAGCGATTACTCTGTCGATCAATTTGATATATCACTTCTAATCTCATATTTTTGGCTTTGTCCTCTTTGTTTGTGAATGACACATAGAGTGACACATTTTCTTACTCATACCTTAGATCCTGAACCTGTCACAGTGCACCAACTCCACATTGTTAAAACAAATGAGACCTCTATAGAATTTGTGGACTAATATGAACTACTCCTCACTTTGTAGACTTTCACACTCACAAGGATTGGAACCATAGACATTGTGTAGACTGGCGTTCTAGCTAACAACTAAACTAAGAGCCATTATTACTATTATATCACACACGACTATAAAGAGACCATAAAGTAAGGCACTCTGGATGGGAGGAAGGATAAGATAGCCAACACGTTAGATAAGATGATGAGGAATCCTTAGATGGTTTCTAAATAGAGAATGAAACTGAGATTGAAACAGAGATGGATGCATGCATGCTCTGAGTCAACTCAACAGCTTCCACCCGATACAGACCATATTTGTCTTTCCTTTGTCTCGAAGCCTTATATTTAGATTTAGATAATGAGTTAGTCACTCTAGTTATTGTATCTTGGACAAGGTTCCACGCCTTACTCTACATATTAATTCCTCTTTATGTTACTAAAAGAGATTCATTGTTTGCGTTTGACTCGGTATATTAATTAAGTACCCTCGATACAATATAATAGACTAATTCCTCAATTTTACAGCCAAGCATATAATGATAATCTCGACTGAAAGACGCTTCCTCTAGGGTCGAGCTCTCTCGTTCTATCAACCCTCCTTACAGTAGCCATTGAGAAGATCCGAGAAGAGATCATTGTTTATACCTATGCTTTTTGTCTCACTGTTTTGTTTGCTCCTATGAAGATTCTTTCTCGCTTATGGATGTGATCTTATCATACTTATTCAATAGAAAGAGAATACGAGTAGTAAACCTTCAAAGAGTCAACTCAGGAAAGCTAACCTTTGTAGATCTAGTGTTCATACCAGGTTTAATTTGAATGTGATTTTCTTAAGAAAGTGATTTTCTTTGGACTTTAATATTTTTTCATTTGTGTAAATATCACCATCTATGTGATAGAATATTTGTAAATATTTATTAAAATTTTATTATTTAAAATAATTTATGTGTGTGACTTTAATATTTTGTCATTTGTGTAAATATCACCATCTATGTGGTAGAATTTGTGTGTGTGTATAAGATCTAAAATTAAGGAAGAAAAGAAAAGGGGCCATAAATGTCTCCAAACAAAGTGTGCATGTAAGGTTAAATTGATCCAATTTTTTAGGTCAAAATTTTTAAAAATAATGAAAATTTATGACATTACGTAATGTGATTTATGAATTTACGTAATGTGATTTGATATTTTTGACAAAATGAGTGTAGGGTTGGAAAATACCGATTTGGGCCTCCAAACAATGAGTTTTTAAGGTTTAAACCTCATCTTTATCTCTCATATCAAATCAACCCTCACCCTACCCTACCCTTCTATAAAGAGATAACCGTGAGAATGAAAAAATAATAGATAACAATTTGAAAAATAGAAAATTCCAAAAATATTTTGATTTTTAGCAAAACCGCTTGAAGTATATATTTTTTTACAATTTTTCAAGCGATTTTACCCCTTCTTAGACTGAAACTCCTTTTTCTCAGATACTGTGTATTTGTGTAGAGTAAAATAGTGCAATATAACCCAGAATCATGAATACAGTGTATTTGCATATCATTCAGTTTTATAAAAATATTAAATAAATATTTATCTTCGAGATTGATCTCATTTAACCAACATCTCCTAGATTTATGCCCTCAATTTATAGCAAATTTTCATATTTGTAGGCTTCAAATCAAATGATTTATAATTTATTTTTATTAATATATATATATAATAATAGCTATTTAATTCATACTCTTTTTGCTATCCATAAAATTATTGATATTATAATTTCTTCATTATACGTTTCATAAACTTTGGTTAATTCTTAGTAACGTTTTATTATATCATACAAATACAGAATTTTTCATGTAATGATTGATAATATAATTTATTCATTGTACGTGTCTTAAGGTTTGATTAATTCTTAGTAACATTTTACTATCAATCAAATACACAAATTTTCATATTTATCCTTCCATTGTTTTTGGATTATATATATAGTAATAAATCTTTATTTTATCATTTGATTTTAAAAGTTTAGTTAAAAGATCTCCAAAATTTGAATTTAAAATTATATCCTTTCCAAAAATTCTGCATTTGATATAATAACAACTTCATATTAACATTGTATTATCCGTATAATTGTGCATGTAACAATTATTCCATAAACGGTTCATTTGACATAATAATAAATTGACATTATTTAAGAGAATCAATCAATTATAACGATATGTATGGATGATAAAAATTTCCTTAAACTAATGATAGCGACTTTAAATGCTTCAAAATTAGGGGGCAATAAAATCCTTTTATGGAAGAATTTTTAAATGAGGTATATTTTCCCTAAATATTATTTAAAAGTTGGTTTTAAAGTTTGATTTAAAACCACCAAAATACTAAAAATTTAATTTTAAATGTCAAGATCTCATAAAAATCGTAATAATAGTGTGATTTTTATCTAAAAAATTATTTAATAGTACCAATAATTTTTGTATGACATTTTTATTTTGAATTACACTAATATTTTATTTTAGTTTCACTACTAGGAATAATTTAGTGTTTGTATTCTACATTTTATTTTATAATATATATATATATATATATATATATATATATAATGTTTGTTATATCTAAATATATCATATAATTAAATAATAAAAAATAAAAAAATTATTCAAACTATTCTTCTCTTTCGAACCTTCTAAAATTACAGAGGCCACAACAATGGCCATATTCAAACTTTTCCAAAAAAAAAGCATCAAAATGGTTTCAAATGGTTTTCTGTGGGTTTTGAACGAAAAAAAAAAATATCTGAATGAAAGAGGAACATAAGGAAGTAAGCGGGCAAAGTTCAAATGAAAAAAAAAATATCACTTGCAAAGATTTTAAGAGGATGAAAAAAAAGCTTCTAAATGAAAGAGGAAGAGCTTTGGAAAGTCCAGAAGTGATCTGTAAGAAGATGAAAGGTTTCAAATGGTTTTCTTTAGGATTAATGAAAGAAGGAAGTGAGCAGCCGAGGTCCAAGAAAAAAAATAATCACTTGCAAGGATTTTAAATTTTGCACGCATCAGGTGAAGCTTCCCATTAATGGAAAGTTTTCTAATATTTATGTTTTTTGGGGGAAAAGTTTTATATAGCATATGTTATTTCAATTATAATGTATTTGGGATTTATGTGAACAATTGTATTTTTTAGATTGAGTAGGGGCATTTAAGAGTTTGTTTCATTTATTTATTTTTTAAAATATTTATGTTTTGCTATTTAACAATTTAAAATTATTTTTGGTATTTTTCCAAATTAAAACTCATAATTTTCTATTCTTCTGGACAACCCTTCTATAAATTTGTGCCCAAACTAAAAACTTCCATATTACTTCTTATGGCAAAAAGGAGAGTGTTTGAAATGTCCAAACTGCCTCTAAATATGAAAGCCCTCAATTTCTCTCTCCTCATTTCACTCTCTCTCTGGCGGCACTCTTCTCCTACAAATCCTCACTACTCTACCATGGCCGCTGCCGCATGTTGGGATCTGAGGTTTGTAATTCTTCTTTCTCTCTTCATCTCACCTCTTACCAACCCCTAATCCCAAATCTAACATTACTCAGATGTAATCAAAATAATTTTTTATCAAACATGGCCTCTGATTCTTCAGCTCTTCCAATTTCTTCCAATCCTTGAAACGTCCTCTTCTGAGATTTACTCTTGAAGAAAAAATAAATGTTGATCATAGTTGTGATGTGTCGAAACACTGCCCTGAAAGCAAAATTCGATGGGACCTCGGTACTAAATCGCTTATGTCGATTGCTCCATAAGATTTACACAACTTTTCCAACTCATGCATGCACTCACTTGAGTTAAGAATAGAATCAAAAGAAAAATGATTGCTCAGAGAATCAGAAGAAAGAATAGAGTTTTGCAAGAAGAATAATTGAACCCACTCAAACCTTTCTTTACGTAATATATATATATATATATATATATATATATATAAAGAATAATATATATATATATATATTATTAGAATTATAAATTATTAGAATTATAAATTAAATAATAATAGTTATCAATTTTCAATTCAAATATCAATTAGAAAACAGTACAATGATGGTCATTCCTAACAATCCCCCACGAATGACTATCATTGCATTCTAGTTAAAACAGTAAGGAAGAATTTTCTCTGAGTAAAGAAAGAAGTAGTATATACTTAAACATCAATATCTTTTGATGTGAATTGATACGTAGTGAGGTGGGACAACAATCCAAATCATCGAAAGTAAGTTAATTGCCTTTTGAACTTTTGATAACAACGGTTGAGACCCCCACAACAGGTTTTACTTCTTAAGTTTCTATTGATTCCACAATAAAGTCTATAACAATAGACCACTCAAAATTGTGCTATTTAAAGCCATGCGCATAAAACCTCGGGTCAACGTAAAACCTCTAGAAAAAGATCCTTTAACTTTTTCATAGAAGGTGGCCACACCTTCACAATCACATTTATTACTTCATCAAGTCTATCACAATAGACCACTAAAAAATGAGCTATGAAGGCTTCAGATCTAGTCCATATCAAGACCAAATTCATCAAGTCTGTCAAAGACAAACCACTCAAAACGGAGCTATGAAGATTTTCCAATTATCCATCAAGTCCATACCAGGACCACCTAAAGAAGGGCTATTGAATTTTCAAAGGTTTTAATTTCATCCATCAAATCCATTTAAGGATTGTCCACACGTGGCTATGGACCATCAAGCTTACCACAGTAGAACACCCAGAAAAGGGCTACAAACCATCAAGTCTATCGCAATAGACTACCCAAATAAAGAGTTATGGACCATCAAGTCTATCGCAATAGACCATCCAAATAAAGGGTTATGGACCATCAAATATTTGAATCTCATACTTGTTGAAAATCCTAGAATTACTATCGTTGTTGGGCCTTTGGAGATATGATTTACAAAGTTCCTCAAACCTTACATACTTTAAGAAGATAATTATTTCATTCAACTATCATTTCACAACTCCATATTCATGCAAATATGCCTTCTATTACCATAACATACTATTCTTGGCAATCTATATAATAGGGTATGAATCTGAATAAAATTATACTGGTATAGAGCCTCCCCACTATGGTACATCTCTCATTAGACTTCTATATCATTCATACTCATGTCCCCATACAATAGTATATTTTTCATTAAGAACATGTATCTACTGGTAAGGCTTACTTCGTCATTCTAAGTTACCCGGTTTGCATACATTACCTCTCTAGGTATAGTAGACAATAATTAAAATGCAAACCAAAATCTATTGTAACCTTAAGATATCTTAAATGACAAAGAGCAATAAAATAATCTTAATCAGGATTATGTGTATACATGTACTCAATTTTCTTACAACATATGCAATAACACATCTTGTACAATTTATCAAAACATAGTACTTTCTATAATCCTTGCATATTCAGATTGAGAAACTCTATCTCATTTATTTTCCTTAAGACTCATACTAGCATCATAAGATGTTCTTACTAGAGCATCATTAAAATATCAAATCTCTTTAATAGCATTCAGTGTGTGATTGACATAAATCAAAACATTCTCAATAATACTAAGTGCATCACATTTAGTCTCACATAAATCTTTCACTTCAAAATGTGATAACTTTATAGCATTACTAACGTTTATGTTTGTATCACATAAATTACACCAATATACAAACATATAGTCACACAATCAACTCCAAGCAACTTTTAGTAAACACATATATCAACAATTCACTTCACAAGACATTGTTTATTAAATTTTTGTTAAAGTTTTCCTCATTAAAACTTTTAGAAACTAGTTAAAGACCATAAAGAAATTTGACTCTTCCAAGTTACCATTGAGAAATATCGTCTTTACATACACTTGATGTATTAGAAGACAACATACAGCTACAAAAGCTTTTAAGGCGCTCTACGGTGGCTAATTTAGTCATATGAGAATAAGAATCAAAACATTCATTCCACATTTGATTCAAAATATTTTTCATAAGTCTAAAGTTGCACCTATGTATATGATCAGTTTTCTTATCTAATGTGGGACTTTGGTCGCATTTCCAACGATCCTCCCCTCAAACAAAGTTCCAACTGAACCTCCCCAAAAATAGACACTCATCCATTTAAGTCTTATCTAGCTAGGCTAACTCCTCCTCTCTAGAGCATATTGCTTATTCAATAAAGTTCAACCAGGGATAATACTGTGACTCTTTTTAAGGTTCCACTACACCTTTGTTCGATCTGAGAGTAAACCAACAAGGCTAAGCCAAGGGCGACATGACTCTAATACCACTTTACGGATAACTTGGAGTATAAGTCCTCATGTCTTGTAAAGTATTGTATAATCGATAGTTTGGACAATATCTTAAACTTCCATAAGATCCTATATGAGCTTCATAAAAATTGAATTTAAATATTTTCATACTACGACCAAACTTGATTAAAAGTAATAGCAATACTTTCAATCACATACAAACTAATAACCAAAACACGCGACAATTCATGATGTGATTCATGCATAACTTTGTCAAATTGAATATGACATACATGAAAAATTATTTCTACTCATGCTAACATGCTAATAGACATATGTTCAAATAGATCACAGTAGCGTCTCAATATTCAAAAATTGAGTTATCACTTAAACTTATAAATTTATATGTGATACTATTGTAAGCATAACCAATAAACATAGTCAAAGGTTTATAATCATACTAAAGATTTCTTGAACACAAGATATGTTATCTTAGTTGGACACCCCCACACTTCAAAATATTTAGGTCCATAACATATTCAAAGTTTGATAATACTATTTTGTTAAGGGGAAATAAATTTCATGAACAAATTCATTTAGCTCACAAAACTCCATTATAAGGTATTTATGATCCCTTTGTTTAATTGAATTTCTGCTTTTAGTTCTATGCATGATTTATGTCATAAATTATTTTCATCCATGAATGCATAGACTAATTCAAATCCATCACAATAGCATTCGTTACTATAACCAAAATTTGTTAAACTATACAAAATATTATAGTATGTTATCCTCAAATATAGCATAGAAATAAATGGGCTAAATTCTTAGACCATACGTGCAAATCCTATATAAAGTTCATTCAAATTTAACTATAAAAGGCTCAATTGTATTAACTCATATTTGTAAAATAATTTACCAATCAAAATATCTTCATAAGAAAATTCTAATACCATTTTCTTATCCAAATTAACAAAATTATAGATATGGTATGCCGAAAACTTCCCATCACATAGTGAAAACTCCAATGCTAAGTTGTTCACTAGTTTATTTATATCATTTAATTTCTACTTTATTATGCGCAAAAGTTCACAATTAAATGTGCCACATAATACCAATTAATCAAAACTTTAAGATTTGTCATGCATTAGATATTTCAATTCTGTAATGCATAATAAATTATCATTTACTAGTCAAATAAATAGTAACTTACCAAAACAAATAGTAATTTTAGAAAATTACTCCTAAAATTTAGCCCAACTATTAGTAACTTGCCAAAATAAATAGTAATTTTAGAAAATTACTCCTAAAATTTCACCCAACTACTAGTAACTTACCAAAATAAATAGTAATTTTAGAAAATTATTCCTAAAATTTAGCCCAACTATTAGTAACTTAACAAATAAATAGCAATTTTAGAAAATTACTAAGATATTCACCGATAGTTGAATTTGCTTCTACTTTACATCTTTGATAGGACAAATTACACAACAACTCAAACATTTATAGTTGAACATTTTCTCTTCTTTCTTCCCTACACAATATACCACTTTCTAAAAAAAATTAATACACGATCGAGAATGATACAACATAAATTCAACCTATCACAAATCACCAAGAACACGAAATCGATAACCAATTATAGAATCATGATCTCGCGAAACGTAAAACACATACAAAATCATTTAAAAATTAACAAATAATATTAATTAAAAACAAATCCATCCCTCTAATAAAAATCAATTCCACCTTATGATTCACAAACAAAAACAAAGCAAAGCAATCATAAGGTATTGTAACATATCTCGAGCTCCAATTTCTTATTTATTAACATTACAAAGACCCTTAACATCACAAGAATTCTCATTCTGATCCTTGATTTGAAATAAAACTGAAGTACTGACTTTGTCCCAAACTAACAGGATACCATAATTGAAAGATAAACCTAAAATTACGTTCCTAGAAAATTGGAATTATCGCAACAAGAGCTTAGCTCAACTTACATTTGTCTGTATGTACCTGTAGACAAGAGGTCTCGAGTTCAAATTCTCACCCTAGCGTTAATTACAATACCTTTAAAAAAAATTGGAATTATTTTTATCATAGCTAGGGCAATTTCATCGGCCCTCAATATTATCTCTTTACCAACACCCATCTAAAATAGCATATTATAAACAAAAATAACCATCATAGTAATAGCAGAATGTCCATTCTTCCAATGCGACGACAAGCATACCTACTATGGATAAATTGGCAAATAGATAACTTACAGTAAACCCTAGAAAACCAAGGAGGTCAAAGGAGGTCAGTGCTTCTTGAGAGAGAGGTATGGGTTTTACCTTCTTCTTAAAGCTTTTATTGAAAAAGTTAGGCAATGATGGCAGGAGACAAATTCGAATTTATATTCGTCAGCAGAGGTCTGTCATTAAACCCATCTATCCTTGGAGAGAAAATCTTTGGGATTTCTTCCCTCTCTTTGTAGTCGGACATAATTGCGAGAAGGAATTGCTAAATCCCTCGAAATGATCGGTCCGGTTGAGAGGGATTTTTTTTCTTTTCAGATTTGATTAACAATCAGAGAAGTTTTTTGCTTTCAGATCGTGTGTCGAAACACTGTCCTGAAAACAAAATTCAGCGCGACCTCGATGCTAAATCGCTTATATCGATTGCTTCCTAATGTTTACATAATTTTTTCAACTCATGCATGGACTTGCTTGAGTTAATAATGAAATCAAAAGGAAAATGATTGTTCACAAAATGAGAAGAAAGGTTTTGCATGAAAAATAACTAAACCCACTC
Source organism: Cucumis variabilis (assembly GCA_037974545.1). NCBI lineage: Eukaryota > Viridiplantae > Streptophyta > Magnoliopsida > Cucurbitales > Cucurbitaceae > Cucumis > Cucumis variabilis. The sequence goes on along the minus strand of JBBPDI010000029.1, from coordinate 22,802,029 downwards.
AAACCCTTCTTAAGGTAATATATATATATATATACATAAAAATAAATTAAATAATAATAGTTATCAATTTCCAATTAAAATATCAATTAGAAAACAGTACTGTCGTTCCATCATCAAACCCCTAAATTTCCTCTGCAAGACACGTCGCATCACCGCAGATTTTTCCAGAAAAGTTCAATCGACGGATTTCTTTTCATCTCCGGCTTCTGATGTTCCTACACAATTGCAAGATAGGTAAGATTACTGAAACTGAAGCATTACCTTTTTTTGTCTTTTACCTCCTACTCTAGATCTTCATGAAACAGACGCATTGCGTTTTTTTTTTTTACACCTAATGATGCGTTCAAATCCTACTCTAGATCTGCATGAAACTGAAGGATTACATTTTTTAACCTAATGAAAATGCGTTCACATTCTAGTTTAGATGTACATGAAACTGAAGCATTACATTTTTTTACCTAATTATGCTTTCAAATCCTCCTCCAGATCTTCATTCAATCATTTACTTCAGGACTTACTAAGATTGAACATTATCCTCAAGTATTTTCTCTGTAATAAATTTCGCCTAGCTGGACTTTTGCCAAATGTTTGCACTATGAATATATTGATTAATTGACTTTGTAATGTGAATTGGGTTAACGAAGGTCTTGCGGCCATGGGAGGAGAGGTTATATTCCTATTATAGTGACATGTAACCTTTCTTGCCTTGCAACACATATCAATCAACATATTGGATAGACCAAACACCTTGATCCACCCTTTCGTTGAACAAACTTTTAGCCTCTCCAATGTCATTTCTTAACACTCCTTCATTTGTGGATTTTGTTGTTTGTAGGAAAAAGTAGGGAGAGAAGTTTTTTCAACGAGATGGTGTGGATCAAGGTTTTTGACTAGATATGGTCACTTTTAATGTTTTGCAAGCAAAGAAAGATAATCAAGGCTAAGGAGTTGTTAGAGAGTTCATAGAGGTAATGTTCCTAATTTGTTTACCTATTGATTGAAGGACTTTGTTTGGTTGGTGACCTAAATAATGGAGGTAACTAATGTGATTAACTACAATGTACTAACCAATGGATATTGTAAATCTTGAAAGGTGGAAGAAGCAAGGAAGATTTACCATGGAATTCTTCGAGTAGGAAGGAGGCCATCTATGAAAACACATGGTGCCTTGCTATAGGGTTGGATTGGTGATGCAAGGAAGCTATTTGATGTCATTGAAGCTTATGTAGGTGGGTGATTCATGTATCTATGGTATTTTCTAAGATGGGTTGTGGAAGAATATTGGTTGTTTGCTTGAAGCGATAGAACTTTCTAATGGGCTAAAATCATTCAACTTGAAACTACTAAACATTGAAATCTTTAGTTATCTAATTGAGATGCCCTTTGCATGGGAGTCGTAGATACCGCATTTTGTCTCTATATTTTTTTCATTTTTTATTTATTTATTTATATTTATTTATTATTTTTATATTTTTTAAAAAAAATATTATGTTTTAAAAAAAATGAAAAATGAAAAACAAAAACAAATTAAAAAATAATAATAAAATTAAATTTTTTTAAAAAAAAAAAAAGGTTTGTTGATTCCTCCTATTTCCTCTCAACCATCCCCCTTTCTTCTTCTTCACTCTCCCACTTTCTCCTACTCTCTCATTTTCTCCCACTCTCCCACCTTCTCCAACTTTCTCTCCGTTCTTTCACTCCACCTCACTGGAAAAAAAAAACTATCAATTTTGCCCTATAAAAAGAGGAGGAGATTTTTGTGAGAGATTTTTTTTGGAGAGATTAGATTTAGAGAGGAAAGGTATCTCCACTTGTTGACAATTGGGAAGAATTTGAGAGGATCGTAAACCAAGTCAGGTAAGTTTTTTTAAATTTAAGTCATGATTGTTAATTGCGATAATTATTTAGCATCCATTTGCCTTCTGTTTTAACGACTATAAACATTTGGGATGCATTTGGCCTAGGTTTAAATTATTTGGCACCCATTCGGCGTCGTTTAAATTATTTGACACCCATTTGGCTAGTGGATTGTTAATTGCCATAATTATTTGGCACACCCATTTGGCTAATGGATTGTTAATTGCCATAATTATTTGGCACACCCATTTGCCCTCTGTTTTTTTATATGTGTTATTTACATTTAAATTGTTTGGCATCCATTTGCCGTCTGTTTTAACGATTTGTTAATTGCCATAAACATTTGAGATCCATTTGGCCTTTGTGTTAATTACGTTTAAATTATTTGGCACCCATTTGGCCTAATTCTTTATTTGAATTACATTTACGTTTAAATTATTTGACACTCATTTGGTCCTGTGTTTTTGAATTACATAAAATTACATTTGGCCTTGGCACCCATTTGGCCTCTATTTTAATTCTTTATTTAAATCACATTTGGCTCTGTGTTTTCTTTATTTGAATTACATAAAATTAAATTACATTTGGCTTCTGTGTTAATTCTTTAGCCTCCCTGTTAATTTTGTTTCATTGCTTATTTACAAGCATCTGCCTTAATTCTTAATTATTTGGTATGTATTTGACCTAATTTTAATTATTTGACATTTGCTTCCCTTCTGTATAATTTTTACATCTTATAATCTTATCTTATAATAATTATTTAGCATCCATTTGGCTACTGTGTATTTGTTTGCATATGGCAATAATTATTTAACTACTATGTTGTTTATTTGGATCTTGCAATAATTATTTAGCACTATTGTGTTACCATGTTATTTATTATTTAGCATTCACTTGCTACTGTATTATTTATTCGTATCTTCCATTAATTTGAATAATTAATTATTTTGCATCCTGACATTAACTAATTATTTTGCATCCTGGCATTAATTAATTATTTTGCATTTGACATGTTTATATTTATTTTATCTCAACATATTTATTTTCTCAAATTTCACAATTTTTTGTTATTATTATTATCTCTTATTTTTTAAAAAATTTAAATATAAAATCTAAATTGGAGAAAAAATATTGTTTTTTTTATGGATTTAATAATCTAAATTTCATAAATGCATGAAATTTCTCCTTTTTTTAAAATTTAATCAATAGATTGTTTTTGAAATTATAAACACATTTCATATTTTAAATGAGACTGAGTAGTGTTTTTTATGAATTCGTTAATTCTTAGATACATGAAATTTCTCATTAGACACCTATGATGGAGATTAAAATATTAAAGTTTTGGTATTTTAATATTCTTGAGGTGAATAATAAAAAAAATCTTTTAACAAAAAAAATAAATTTTATTTTCTTAATGGCTCTTATGCCACCCATAATTATCAAATTATGCTTAGGTTTTATTTTATTTGATGTGAATTGATATCCATGGGACATTTAAAAAAAAACTAAATAAAAAACTTTGTTTTGTGAACCTCAATAATTTAGTTTAAAATATAAAATTTGGTAACCATTTTATGGGTGTTGTAGGGTGCTAACACCTTCTCTACACACAACTGACTCCCGAACCTAAATCTTATGAACGTAGACCATTTTTTCACCTTAATATGGTTGGTGACGACTCTAAAATTGTTTATCAATTGAAATTAAATAAAGGGGGAAGGTCGGCCGCTCCGCGTCGCGACAGGAGCTTTTTGGAAAATTGTCCTATGGAGGTCTTCAATTGAATTTTGAGACTTATTCCATTATGATAAGAGTGGAGTTTGTAAGACATTGGATTTGTCTCTATATTCTTCGTTATTGAATGACTCTAACAACATTGAATAACAAAATTAATTTTTTTGCATTTTAAAAAATTATTTGCGTGTGATTTTAAAAGATATCTTGAACTTTTCTTAAAGGCATATTTGAGAACGACATTAAAATAGTTATATAGACATTTATCATGTTTAAAATTATTTTGAAATAGTTGTCATTGTTATTTATGTGATTGAAACTACATATGCTAGCTGAAATTATATACATTGAGTTTCAAAATGACAATAAAAACTTGGAAACTAACATATGAGTATATGAGCATATGAGCATCAGGTTTAGATATTGGAATCAACAATGGTTTGATGAAGCAGTACTACAACAGCCATGGTTAGTCTTACTTTCTTAATTTCACCAACTTGCTAGCTACTTCAACTAAAATTAAAACATTTACTTGAGTTAAACTATTAAACCTACCCTTTCATCACCATTGCTTTAGCTTTATGGTATATGATATATATATGACATCTTCATTAGTTAGACTAAGACAATTTTATCAAGCGTTTACAGCTATATGTAATAAATAGGAAAAAGGGTCCCTACTATATTTTTTATCATAAACATTAAAAGAATAAATAGAAAAAAATGATCCTTAATATTCTTTTTGGAGAATTTACATAAAGTAGAAAATTTTTACATATCAGAAGAATTTACATAAATAAAAGAAAATGAAAAGTATTTACATGAATATTTGGACTTGATTAAATTTGTTATCTATTTTAAATTTTGATTAAAATTTTGCTATTAGTCGTAAATAGTTTGTCAATTCTTCTATTTTTAAAAATCTTCCTTTTTTTTATTTATGATAATAAAAACCGAGGTGCACTATTTCTTTGGACTATTATCTCATGAATGAGAGACTTGAATAATGAATATTTGCCAACATCCAAGATTTCGTTTAGGACCTATTTAATAATATTTTATTTTCTGTTTGTGAGTAACATATGTGTTTGATTACTATTTTTGATTTTACATATGTGATTACTATTTTCAATTTCTAGAATTTGGGCAAGAGAAATTGTTTTTCTTGATTCTATTTCTCCTTTATAATCTCGTTGGCTATTCCCTTTTGATCTAAAGGTTTCGAGTTTAATTCTCAACTGATTCTTTAACTTTATATATATATTTGTTTACTTGTTTTATTTTTTCTCTTTATTAATTTTTCATATTTCTTAATTTATTTTTTTCCTTGGTTAATTTTTAATAGTTTTTTTCAACAATAGAACAAAATGAAAAAACATTTACACCAACAATTTTGAAAATGAAAAAAACTCACAAGTCCACCACGTGAAATAACAAAAATACTTCGCGATTAATGTATTATTTGATTTAAAATTTTAGATCTAATTTTAAAATTTCTTTTCTTTCCGCTATATTTATTTTATATTTTATATTTAATAATTTTTTATATTTGTATGTTTAATTTAATTTTGAATCTCAATGTAATACTCTATCTTCTATCACATTTGTTTGCTAAGAAGTTGAGAAGAGGAAAAGAGTTTTGCTCAAGATTTTGAGATAGTGTTCAAACTTGGTCTTGTTTGACCGAGAGAAAAGGCAGAAATGAGAATCTCGAATCAGCTTTGAGCAATCTCAAGTGAGATGGAAAACAAAGAGCAAATTTTGGTACTACAGCATCTCAAGGCTATGACAAACCAAGATAAAAAACAAGTTTAAAAAAGTGCTCTCAGACTATCTCGGAGTTGGTAGATCGAGATGAAAAACATAAAGGTTAAAGTGCTCTCGGACCACCTTGGAGTTATGACAGACTGAGATAAAAAAAAATAAATGTTTTATAGATCTCAGGCCATCTCGGGTTGTGTTCGACCAAAACTGGAAGTAGAAAAGGAGTTTTGCCATCTCTTGAGATAGAAGATCTACCTGGAATTGGATTTTTGTCACCTCGAAATTGATATTAAAAAACTCAGATAATCATAGGATAATGAAACAGATACACTATAGTACGATCTTTGCATGAATCAACAGTCAAAAGTGTATGCTATTAGCTCTACCAGAGATAAATTATATACATACATGACTGAAGTTCTCCTTCAACCTTTCGTTTCTACAAATGGGGAAAGTGG
>JBBPDI010000029.1:22764638-22776552 GCA_037974545.1 Cucumis variabilis | reverse complement strand
AAAGGAGGTGGAGGAGATCTACGGGTTTGCCTTCTTGGCCACTGGAACCTGGGCGGCGGTGGTGGTGGCGGCGGAGAATGTAAACGCCTTCTTCTTCTCCTTACTTGCAGTTCATATTCATACCATGGCAAAAGTGACAACGGTGATGTTGTGGAAGAGGAACAATTCTTGTGTGATAAAGAGAAGGCAATGGGTGAAGCTGGGCAGAAGATGTAGAGAGAATTGGGAAGGTAAAGAAAAAGAAGGTTAATGAAACTAAAACAAAGGTCATCACTGGAGACTTCATTTTTCACTTTTTATTTTTCTTTGGTTTGTTTTTCACTTCATTGATGGGTTATGGTTTTATAATGCCACCATGCACCAAACACTATTCTGGCTGCTTAATTTTGACCCTTCTGTCATGCCCATTATGGACGGAGTAATATTATACACTTCCAAATTTGTACGAAACCTTCAACTTTTTTTCTTCTCACTAGAATAATTTCCAGGACACTACCAAACAAAACTTTACAACTTGGTTATATCAACTTGGATTCCACTTTATAATTTAGAGTTATTCCTAGAAACTTACAAAAACGATATTAAATGTATATGACTATTTACAGAGGGTTTATGTAATCACTTTATCAACCCATCAATATAATATTATAGTGTCTGGTAAGCGCTTTAGGTTACCCAAGCGGGTTTCCTAAAAGTTTTGCCACGCACTTTATCTCATTTTTTTCCTTTTTTTTTTAAAAAAAAAAACTTTTAAAAGTGTTAAATCGTACTCTAAGCTTACAATAATGGTAAAATTATTGAATTTGCAAATGAAAAGACTTGAATAGTCAATCTTATATAATTAATAGAATTTTTAGCATTTTTAAGTTTCAAGATTCAATTTTAAAATTAAAATAAATTTGACAACTAATTTTAAATTTTAAAAGTTGGAGGGTAGAATTATATTTACCACCATACTTCTTCAAGTGTGGTTTTTGTACTTTGTCCAAATATATATTATAAAGTTTAGATGACATCTTACCTAGGTTCTAAAAACTCTCACACGTGCTAAATCAATTAGTATTTTGATCAAACTACTACAATGTAACTATCGTCTTTTATAATTTTTTTTTCTAAATAATAATCTACATCTTTTATAGTCATTAGATCTTGTTATGATCAACAAGCAGAAAAAATAATGACACAAAGATTAATAACTCAATTCAGTACAAAATCATCTACGTCTCGAGTGCAGTGTGTCCAACTCAGTATATAAAGAGTTTAACAATTACAATGAAAGTACTTATTTGACAAACTTTTTTTCAGGGACGACTCTCATATAACTTGCTCTTCAACATTTCAACTTAGACAACCCTTAAGTTTGAACTACCCTCTCTTCAACAAAAATGTTTCCACTACTACAAAATCTACTTTACTTGACACTAGGCACGTACTTTTACATACTTGACGTTTTTATTATAAAAACGTCAAGTATTGACCATTTTAAAAGAAAAACGCCAAGTATAGTTTCAAAAAAGCAGAGTTTTCACGAAATTTTCTGAACTATTTTAAGTTAGCTTTCACTTGACGTTTTTTGCGCGTCAAGTATAAGGGAGATTTTACTTGATGTTTTATTTGCGTCAAGTATAGCGAACTTTTACTTAACGCTATACTTGATGCGAACAGAACGTCAAGTATAATTTGAAGAAATCAAAATTTTCATAAACTTTTTAAATTATTTTATGTTAGCTTTTACTTGACATTTTTTTCACGTCAAGAATAGTTAATATTTACTTGACGCAGAAACAACGTCAAGTATAGTTAACATTTTTATTTTGTAAGTATAAAAATATAAAAATATTTTTTATTTTCCTCCTATCATTAAATAAATTATTAAAATGAACTTATTAAAATATCAAAAGTAATATATATTTCTCTATTTTCTAAAAAAAAAAATTCCATTTGTTTTCCTAAAATTTTCTTTTATCCTCAATTTCTGAAGACAAAACTTTTTTCTCTTTTTTTCTCAGAATTTCCCTTTTTCCCCCCGATTTCTAAAAAACAACTTTTTTTCCCCAAATTTTCTCCCTCCTCCCCTTTCCCTCTTTTCATTTCCCTCCCTTTTCCTCCCTTTTTCATCGAATGACGCGACTTTCCAATTTTCTTCACATGAAAAACCCGCCTCTGATTTTCTTCACGTTGAACAACCCCCTCGCCAAATTTCTTTTTCTCGCCCCCCTCTTCTCATCGAACGTGCCCCCCCTCCCCTTCTGATTTTCTTCTCACCAAAAAGCCCCCTTCTCCTTTGATTTTCTTCACATCGAACGACCCCCACCGGAGTTCTTCTCGCCCTCCCTTCTTCTCACTGGACACGGCCCCTTTCGACCAAAAAGCCGCTCCCCCTAATTTTCTTCCCTTTTTTGTTCACTACTGAATGTTAGAGAATGAGAGTTTTTGTTTTTTGTTTTTTGAGTTCAATGTATTTGTTTTATATGATTGATTTCGTTGGTTGTTTTGATTCAGGGTGGAGGGAGTTCATCGATGGTTTGGTTTCATTAAAAGATTTTGTTTTGTTAGTGGTGCAGAAGATTTGCAGATAGGTAGGTGGAATTCTCAGTTCTATAAGTTCACACTAATGTTGCAATGGGGATAGAACAGTTGGAATTGTCAATCTTGTCAGCATTAGCAGTTTTCTGTGATGTATATTAGAAGTTTGAAACTTGATTACTACAGTAGTTTTTCTGCTCATTCTTTAAGCTTTTACTTTATTCATTTTTGCATGAAAATTGATATTCAATGGTTTGACCATGAAAATGGGGATTTACCTTAGTGTTTCTTTGAATGCTGTTGAATTTTAATGGGCCTTTTTCTTTGTTGATATTGATTTACCCACCAAATCAATTACAGCTGTTGAAACTTGACATAATATCTTGTTGGGAAGATGAGATATACTAGGAGCCTTTACCATTGCTTTTTGAAAAGTTGTTTTGTGTTCTGATTATTAGATTTTACCATCTGATAAGACACAAGAAGAAGTTTTAAGATAGAAGCTTTAATGCTAGCCAATTGACAAAAATTTGTTCATCAAATTAGAGGTGTGTTATTTAGACTTTAGCATCATTTTTGAAGTAGCAAGTGATTTTAGCCAACTTAGATTACTTCATATAGACTTTTCAAACACTTCCCGAAAGTGAGTGATATAACTTTTAATTGGTGCTACTTTTGAATTGAAGGTTGTTTGATTTGGAATGCTGTAGATTTGGATTCTCCTTCTACCATTATCAATCCTGTATTAAATTTCACCATTTTCAAGCCTTCTTCAAGGTTTGCATTTAATGTTCTTTCGTGGTATTTTCGTTTTAGGTTGGTGTTTTTATGTTGTTGAGAATGTGAGAGATGTGTAGTGTTCATTTTTGTTTGGAGAATTGAAACTCAATATATTTTGGAATTTTGATTTTGCCGTGAGATTTTTGGTTTTTAGTTGAACTCATTTCATTTCGTTTCGTTGTATCTTTTCATTCATTGTTCTAGGGATTACCATGATTTCTTTGTCTAGCTTATTTGTAATTGGTCCCAGGAAATGAACAAATTACCATGATTTTTCTGAAATCTAGGAAAATTTGGTATAATTATCTGAGTTCACCTACCTTACATCCTACTGACATAAAAGTATTACAATTCCTTATACCATATAAGTGAGTGTATTCGCCCACGGCCGAGAGAAGTAGTCTGTATTAGGATATATATGTTTTTTCTTTTTGTTGGGTATTTGCCTTAACTGAATTCTTCTTAATAGATACACCCATTTTACCCCAATATTACTTCTTAAGTAACTTTTACTTGTTTTTATGCAAGCTTTGGGATGAGTTTCAATTCTTTTTCTATTTATAATATAATATTGTATACATAATAAAATATTGACATATAAAACGAATGTCTAATTAATATTAAGTAGGTCTTTAATCTTTAAAGAACATAATTTTTTCTAATTATGCATTTCTATCAACTATGAAAAAATCTTTTAAAATAAAATTCAGAATATAGTCTCGTGTTCAACAAATGAAATAAAGTATGATAATTGGTTGAAATGAACTATTTCATAACCAATTAAATATCTTAAAGTTATGAAATAATTCAAGTCAGTAAGATTGATAAAAGTAGAATACCAAGTCTTGTGCTTCTCCTATATTTTTTCCTCTTTCTTTTTTTTTTCTTCATCTTGATCAGCAGTAAAGAATTTTGTGTTTGTTAGCGGTTGGGTTTCAAGTTCTTCCTTCTATATTTTTGTTCTCTCTGACTTATCCTCATCTCTTTTGTTTGTTTATATCTATCTACCACGGATAATAAAGTTTTAGCATTACCTTACTTTTCAATATTTATTGATTAGAAATAATTTAGCATCATATAATCTATCTATAATATTATTTTTCACAGATCTATTTTCATCAATATTTCCATTATGGCTTATTGTTGGCATGTTTTGTTGTAGTTGTACGACCAAATTTTTGATAAAGAAACATGTAGCCAAATCTGGATGCTTTTTTCCAGGTAAAAATACTTCCTGATCTCCATCCCTATCACCCATTTTCTGTTTTCTTTGTTTATAGGTAAATTGATTCTATATTGTTTTACTACTTAGTCAACTTAGGAAAAAGATGGCAACATCTCCTGAAATGTTCTGTTGCTTCTGCCCTCCTCCTACTTTTATTATTTTGCGCATTTATGACCATAGGTACACATTATAGCCCATGTACGTATTTTTTTAATGAAAAGATAATATGCTTGAAGAACTAACTTCGTAAATTGAAACTTAATTATTGATTTCTTGTGCAATCTAATGTTGAAACTCGTGCTCTTTTCTACATGCAGGAAAACACTTATTAAGGACATGTTACGAAAGAATCCAGATGCCACAGAGGTCAACATCTTTAGTGTACAAGTTGTTCACTTGCAAGCAATTTCTTCTTTAGTTTTCGTATACCACACATGTTTTTGGTTATATAAGATAGCTATTATTATTGTTGATTTCGGAATAGAACACGTATAGAAAATTTTAGTTAACTAAATTGAATTGGAATTGTGTAATTGTTGATGACATTGTTGAGATTAATGAAATTGTTGATGGTTACATTTACTTATTATACTAAATTATTTGTCATTTTTTGTTGTGTAACTACTTATTGGAGAGTTTATTTTGTTGATAGATATATTTTAGGGATAGTTGCAAATTTAGCGATTAGATTTAAAATAATTAAGTATATAGCAATATTTTAAAAAATTTGCAAATATAATAAAATTTGTCAAATTCTATCAATGATAGAAGTCTATCACTAATAAACCATGTTGCAAATATTGGTCTATCATTGATAGACTCATACGAATCTATCAGCGATACAAGTCTATCAGCGATAGTTTTGCTATATTTGCAAAAAATTTTAAATGTTGCTATATCATTAATTATTATTGCCAAAATAGTCATCAATTACAATTATCCTATATTTTATTGAAATGAATGTATGTAATGCAGAAAACTGTAAATGGAAAATTTAATATATTTAATATATTAATAAATTGGATACATGATGTTAAATACATGTCAAGTAGATTATCTTACTTGAATCAAATATACAATTTTACTTTATAGATATATAGTATCAAGTATATTATCTTATATGATGGACAAATAGTGTCATGTATATTATCTTATTTGGCGTGTAAATAGTGTCAAGTTTACAATCTTACTTGACGTGCAAAAACCATCCAATATATGACTTTACTTGACACATAAAAAGGTGTCACGTATACTACCTTACTTGACATGTAATAAGCATAAAATGCGATAGATTACTTAACGTTAATACAGTGTCAAGTAAACGTATACTTGACAGTTTTTTAGTGTTATGTAATGTGACTATACTTGACAGTCGATTACTTGACGCTTTTAAAAATGTCAAGTATACGTTTACTTGACATTGTATTAACGTCAAGTAAACCAATTTCTTTAGTGGTGTATTTAATTAATTCTTTTGTACCGCCTAATTGAGAAGTAGATTCTAGAACTAAAATATAATATCAATCCTTATGTATGACCTTGGATCACCTAGGTAAACCTACTTTTTTTCATATACTTGGACAAGCAATAGGATAACTTGTACTTAACGAGCACTCTGTAGACATGTGATGAAGAGGTCATAGTGAGTAATTCGCATACAATGATCTATACCAATGACTTATCTAATAGACACACTAACAGAGAATTTACCCCGTATACCCAAAGCTCCACAACCAGGCATTCCATACTAGAACACAAAACATGTAAAGGACATTATGTTCCAGAACACACATTATGAATAGAGCATCTTATCCTAGATCATACAGCAAGGATAAGGCATCTCACACCATAACACATAACATGTGTGAGGCTTCTCATGTATAGGGTACATGTGTCATCTTAACTCTTCTTTTTAATTTACATCAAAACTTACACATTTTAAAATCCATATCTTTGAAAGCATAGTAGAAATCATTTATGTTTGAGGTTTCAAGGAAAACATATTAAAAGATTTAAACACATTGGAAATCCATTTTTGCTTTAAAAATGTTTCAAGGGAGAACCACTCAAAAGTATGTTGCCTTTGTTGCCTACTTTTTAGCCCTGAATCTTTATACACTTCTTTGTACTTCACGTTTGTTTTAAGCTTTTGAAGATGTCTGAAAATCTTGGAAATTATCTCAATTCTTTCTCAAACGATCTTAAAATAAAAACAAGTTCAAGATAGTCAGCTTTAATTATTTATAAGCCTTTCTGGTGGCATTTTTCATGCAGAAATGATGACTTTTGTCCAGTGGTAAGGGTGGTCCATTCACAAGATGCTAAGTTTCTCTGCAAAATCCTTGTCCTGGACTCAAATTGGACAGCAAGGTTAAATCAATCGCCATCAACTAATGCAAGGGCTCTGTTGTGAGCCAAATGTCTACAGTTCATTGCATCAATTTTTTTTATAAGCCCCCTTTTATCACGTAGATTTTCTCCGTCACATAGGGCCTTGCTGCGTAAAAGGTAGATAGCGATCGGAGTCTCACAAATGCATCTGATAATTGGTTTGCTATATTTTGCAAATGAATTATTTTCTGAACTTCAAGTTCACATTGATCTGTACGAGGATCTAATTGAGACAATAATGATACATTCCATGTAAATTTTTTTCTAACTTTTTAGTTACTCACCCTAATATTGGAAATTTTGTCTCATTAAAATGAGAATCAGTAAATTGTGTAGTAAACACATCACTCATCAGGGGTTCAAAATATTAAATAATTGATGAAGAATCAAATTTAACATATATTTTTAGTCTCCTTTGAGGACCCATTTTAGTACGTTGTGCGAGAGCAATTGGAACATATAGTACACATCCAAAAATTCTCAAATGAGAGATAGTTAGCTCATGACCATATGCTAATTATAATAGCAAGTACTTGTGATAAGCTTCTGGCTAATACGCACAAGTGACACAACGTGTAAAATAGCATGTCCTCATACAGATGTAGTGTAATGCCCTAGAAACTAAAGTAATTTTGGATTTAAAATAATCTGAATTTTTTTTTAATTAAGATGAGATCATTGGGTATTCATTTTTGTTAATTGAATGAGAGTTTTCTGGTTTTGTGTAAACTAGATTTAATTAAATATTTGTTGGATGAATATTTAACTAATTGTATGATTTGAATTTTTGGTGTTGTTGATCGTAATTGAATTAAGTTGAGTGTTATTGATTTTAATTAAATTTATGGATTTTTAAGTATGTTGGATGTTATGAGAGTTAATGAGGACAGAAGTGATTGGATTTTATTATTTAAAAAGGAAAAGGAGAAGAAAATGTATTATTATTATTATTATTATTAATTAATTAATTAACTAAAGAACCTCAGGATACGTAACACATCTTCTCCATTCTTAATCTTCTTCTCCTTTGAACCCTAGTTGCTGCACCAGACCTTCGTCGTCCATTTCGCTGCATCAAGCTGACTGTTGCTACCCGATGAAGTCACCGACATTTTGCATGAGTCCAAGCCATCAAGCCGTAGCAGCTGTGATGCGACAGTCGCTTCTCTGTCATCACGCGTCATGCCTTTTTCGCTTCCAATTTGAAACCAAGCTGCCTCCTACCATTCAAGCCAACTTGTCTCTTTTTGCTAGTTGACGCCTAGCTGAATGCGTCCCTCATCGATCCGCACACACCAAATTCCTTTTGCCTTGCCAAGCCACGTATGTCGTTCTCTTTTGCTTAGCCTAGTTGTCAGGCCACTTTTTAATATTTTTCTATCGATTTTAATCACTTTGGTGAGTTTTTTTATTGGGTTTTAGGTATACCCATCAAATATTAATTTTTTTTCTAGATAAATTAATTTTGAATTATTTTCTATAAAGGTGTAGTTTGCAATTTTGGAAAGGATTAGACTGTGTAATTTTTCCATCAGATTAAATTTGTTTCAACCTTAATTGTTGGATAAGTAAAATTGAAAAATTTTAAAGGTTGACCAATAATATTTTGTTAATTAAAGTTACTGAAATTTCCCTTTTCTGATTAGGATCGAGTTAGTAGGAAAATCCTTGACTGTCGCTTGGAAATAGCTATTAGCTATCTCTTAAGTAAGAGATTCTACTACTGGATCTCAAACATAAATTTAAAAGCTTGCATGTATTTATTGTTATGCATTAAGGTAGCTAAAATCCATAATGTGTGTTGTAGTTGATGGCTGATATATGGCGATGATTATGCATGTTACGATTGATATTTCATGTTTATGTTTATGATGTTTGCTACATGCATTGGATTATGGTGTCTCTATTAACTTTGGCTATTAGAATGTGTACCTACATGTACTTTATCTCTCGAGATCACTAGCCTTTCACAGATTTATGACTATGTGTGTTCGATGAGACCACTAGTCTGTTACGCAATGTTTATGAGTGATTCGATGGGATCACTTACAGCTAGTATCATATGTGATCCATTGAGTTCACCGACTGATGAAAGTACATGTTACTATAGGACACTAGTTTATGTGTGTTCCATGGGACATAAGATATATAGTTTTTGGTACCTCATAACGGATAACATCAACCTAATGGGATCAGTACATCTAGGGATCAGTAGTGGATCCCTTTTTAAGTATATGTTTATACTCACTCTTTTCTATGTTTAATATTTCAGGCAAAGGTAGAGGTACAATAAAGCTGGCGAGCGACAGGAAGGGTCCATTACATGTCATATGAGAACTTAGTATTTGCTTTCAATTTTCATTTCATATTTCCAGTATTTTGATTTTAAAAAAATATTTTTTTTGAACTCATTAATTATTTCATGTTATTTTATTCAAAATTTAGATAGGACCTGCATTAGGATTATGTTTACATAATATTTTTTTTAGTTTGCTAAATCATGATTTACGAATAATTGTTTGAAGGTATTTTAAATAAAAATTTAATTTTCCTCTTTTCAAGAAAGTGTCAAAACTATTATTTATTTTAAAGTAATGACCTCAACCTAGTTTAAGGAGGTGACTCATTAGAGATGATCAGAAAGGAACCTCTTCCAGTAAGATGTGGTTTGGGGATTAACCAAACGAAAGCTCGTGGGCATGTAACGTGTTGAGTTTAGGAGGAGGACATGAATGATCTGATATCACATCTGAATGAGTGGGACCTCAAGGAGATGAAAATAAAGGTTAAGAAAGGCTTATAAGAATGAAGAGTTAATACTTATACCAATAAAGTACACCTTTTCGGTGGCTCAATCATAGAAACTCCAAAATTAAGTGTGCTTAGCTTGGAACAATCCTAAGTTGAGGTGACTTTCTGAGAATTTTCTAAGGATTCATGTGAGTTATGACAAAACATGCTGAAAGAACTTGTGTTAGTTTGTGGAGACGACTTTCACTCTAATAAGCCTTTAAGACAAGTAAGGATGATGTTGCCAGATCGCAGGAAAATGTCGGAGATCGAATTTTGAATCCTGGTTTGAATCTTGGACTTGGAGTGTTATATGTAGGAAATTTAGCTTTCATAATTAGTAATGGTCAAGCAATTAACTTCAAACATTTTATAAATGATTTTGCTAAACCATTTTGTGTATGAACATGAGCTACAAGAGGTTTAACACTTATCTCAAATAGACATACAATAATTATCAAATGTTTAGGATGTAAATTCTCTAGCATTATTAAGTTGAATGCTTGTAATTGTATACTCAAGAAACTGTGTTCTTAACTTAATTATTTGAGCAAGTAATTTTGCAAATGCAAGATTTCAACTTGATAATAAGCACACATGTGACAGTTATTGCTGGATGCATCCATTAGTATCATAAAATACTTAAATGGTACACTTAGTGGGTTAATAGATTGACAAATATCACCATGAATTTATTTTGAAGATGTAGGTGATTCGGTTCACAACTTTAGCAGGTGATGGTCTAATTATTAATTTTCTTTTAGAGAAACCATCACATGATAATTCATTAGATTAAAAAAAAAATGATTCTTCAATGGATGTCCATGTCAAGTGTCAATAATTCTTATCATCATTATAGATCTTGAATGACCTAATCGATTATGCTAAATTATAAATATGTCTGGATTCATGAACTTCAGGTCCATTGTTGCATGTATTTCAATTACTCGTATCTGAGTATAATATAATCTAGAAGATAAAGCTGACAACTTTCTAATATACGTTTTTTATTTGAGACAGTAGATATAATGTAAAGATATTCTATTTCATTCTTTTCGTCAGTCTCAATATGATAACCATTTCAATGTATATCTTTAAAACTCAATATATTTCTCTTTGATTGACTAGAGAACAATGCATTATCAATTGTGAGTTTTGTTTCTCTAAGTAAAATAATATTTGCTTTTTCAAACCCTTCGATTATTAGGTTTGCAGAACCTGATACTGTATTAACTTTTACTTCTAGCATTGTCATTTGGATACATATTTTTTTATTTATATGTATTGTGTGTGTGGTTGCACTTTCTGCCAGACATAGATCTTGTTTGTTCATTTCTGAATCACCAAACTTTTGAAAATGATTCATACTTCTTCATTTAATTAAAGAAAATAATTACAATTAGCGTAAAACATACTTGGAATGTCTAAGATATAATATTAATAAAAGCAAAACATGTAGATAACAAAATAACAACATTATTTTAGATATTTTCAAAGTCAAAAGAAACACTCGTTGTTCCATCAAATATACTGACCTTCTCCTTAGAAGTATCAAAGAAGTCTGCCACATCAAAATTAGTCTGGTTGAGTGGATCGAATATATCATTATCTTGATAGGCACAATTGGCTTCTACATTTTTCCCTTTTCTCTTTAACAGGGAAGTTGATATAGACCAACTAAGTGTTTTGATGTACGGAAAATTAAATATGTAACCAATGTCCAGTCATACCACGTCAGTAGCATATTTCTCCATCACTTTTTGAATTCTTATTTTGTGGAATTTTCCCTTTATGATCATCGTTTCGTGTGGTTCTTTTCAAATTTGGATTATTAGAATAACCACCACGAAAATAATATTTATTTCTTCCTCTTCCATAGTATCTACCTCGACCATGACCTTGACCTCATCAAAAATTAAAATTCACAACATCTGCTTCAAGGAATTGTTTTGTTCCATTTGGTTGGGATTTGTGATTTTTCATCAACAACTTGTTATTTTGCTCGGCAACACGAAGACATGAGATGAGTTCATATAATATTTTTTTAAAAATCTTTCTCTAGAAATTAGCGCTGCAAGAGCATATTCAAGATACAAAAAGTAAAAAATGTCTTTTCCAGCATGTTTGTGTTGGGATTTATGTCCTAAAACTCGTAGATTGTAAATATAATCCATTGATCGTTATTAATAAAGTGTTATTATT
>JBBPDI010000029.1:22737458-22764538 GCA_037974545.1 Cucumis variabilis | reverse complement strand
CGATAGGAAAAAGAGAGAAAAGTAGATACCGGAGTTAAGAAAGTCGAGAAAGGCACGAACGATGCGACAAGCGACTGAAGAGTCGGTCCTCAAGTTCGCCATGGAGAAGAGCACATGATAAGGGGTCCGGCAGAGTAAACCTAGAATGGAGGTGCGAGGCAAAATCGGGCGATGGAGAATTTTAGAAGTGCTCACGAAGAAGATTTGGAAAGATTTTTGATGAGATTGTAGTGAAGATCAAAACGAAGGAACAATGACAAGTAACTTCCAATTCCAAGCTTCAATAGAAACCCAAAATATGCTTTTCTTGAACACTGAAGAGACTCACGAACCCAATTATGTGGAATACTGTTTTTTTAAGAAGATATCAAAGTTTGATTGATAATCATTTGATATGCTGATAAAAGACTATCAGTGATATAATCTAAAATTTTAATATAGTCTGTAAATATTTTTCTTAAATATGTAATTTGGCAAACATGAGGTGGATTACAGAAAATGTTATGTGAGTAGGGTTATAATAGTGTTATGATATGATGTATTTGGGAAAAGGGTTATGTGGGTAGTGTTAAGATAGGGTTATGATAAGATGTGTTTGGGGAAGGTTATTTAGGTAGTGTTTTAAAAGTTTTTTTTTTATCAAATTCATATTATAAATGCAATACACAAAGTGCATATTTTTTTATTTACGAAATCGTCCTACGTTTCCTAAAATAAATTGACTTAATTTCTCTAGCGATGACATCTATATTCAACATTATTCAAGTAGTCGTTATGTTTCATTTAATTCTTTTTTTTTTCTATGTCATGCACCCCATAAACGTTGAAAGTAGTGCAAATAACAATTACAAATGAAACAAAAGACGTCAAACAAAACTTCATTAATACAAACATAAATAATTAACACTGAAAAAAGTTTCGTGGAAGAGGATTACAAACAGAAGCAAAGTACAGTGAACAATTTGAAGCATAAAAAAACCATAACAATAGCCAGTGGCAGTACATAAACAATCACATGTCATCTCGTAGGATCATCATACAGTAGTCAAGCTTCTCGTCATCTTGCACTTCAAGAAAACCTTTCATGTTGGCTTAATTGTGCATCGGTATTTGAGTGCAGTGTGCCCTGTCCAACCTACTTAGCTTAGGGATGGCATGCAACGCTTGAACGACTTCCTTGCGGATATTGGTTTCATCCTACAGTGCTAACCGCAAGCACTCTATAATGAGCCTCAACTGATTATTTTGATACTCCATGGCATCCTTAAGGATATTAATAGTTTCCACATTCTGCACTCCCATGTTCCTCTTTGAGCCACTCAAACTCGTCCTACAATCGCTTATTCGATTAAATCGTGTGATGTCCTCGGGTGGCATGTTAAACCCACGGCTGGACATAGAAGGAGTTTCTATATCGCTTGTTGAGGAGACCCTTAGCTACATGATGGTCTGCGTAAGAAAAAAAATTCAAACATGAGACTGGTTTTGCTTTTACTAAAAATCATTAACATTTGACGGTTACAATTTTTACATACCTTGATCCGGCTGTCGAACAATTCCTTTTTAGCAATTATGCACTTTGCATCATCATTCCAGTCGAACCCACTGCATGAGGGGCCCTACATTTTTGCTATTGCCTAGAATGATTGCTACAACGTCTTTATACGAAAGTTAATAACAGTAGTAGCTTGGACATTGCAGCTCGACAACTTTGCGGCCATCATCCAAACCAGCTATGCCAGATAACCTGGTTTGAACGTGTCATTGTCTGACTTCCACTCACTAGTAGACACCAAGTCTACCAAACACTCTACGAGCATGACTTTCTCCTCCTTTGTCCACACATGTTTTGGTGCGCGTGACGAACTTGCCATATTGACAATTGAAATTATGCCAAAGAAATTAGTAACAGAAATATGTACAGTGGCAAAATTATACACATAGAATGGTAATTGACATCGTGTATTGTGTAAAGAGATAGTTTTCCATTAATTTTGTGGATACACCCGTACATTCAATATATAAGAAGACAAATGAGGTACTACAATAATAGAATAGAAAGCACTACTAAACTGACATAATGAGATCTATTGATTACGCAACTGCCATTGATTGCACATTTCTATGGTTAGATCATCCCTTCATTGAGTCCATACATTTGAATTCTCAATGTAGTAAATGTCATCATATGCGGTCATCGCATAGGCCGAGTCTCCCTTGTTCAGGTCGTCCAAAATTTTAACATTCGTCATCTCCTGGTTTATGAGATTGTGTAGTAGACAACATGACAAAATTGCTTGACATTGAACTTACACGGGATAGAAGGACTTACCGCAAAGTATTGTCCATTGACCCTTCAAGATACTGAATGCTTGTTTAATAACATTTTATGTCGTGGAATGTTTCATGTTGAAGTACTCTTTGGCAGTTGTTGGTGCATTTCCAGTTTCACGTCATTCTTGCAAGTGGTATCTTTCTCCTCTGTAGGGAGCCAAAAATCCTTTCGTGTTGGGATACTCCGCGTCGCATAGATAGTAAAGCCCTGTCACGATAGTGACTGGTTTAACTAATGTGATTTAGGAAATTTTTAACATCGGTGGGAAAAGTACAAGTTGCAGTTACCCTTCAAAACCTACAGTTTGTTGGATCGTGAAATATCATCTCGAAGAATGCATGAATTGGCTGCGAATCCTTCCCAGCCAACCAAGACAAATACGAAGTTGCCTTTCGTGTTGCAGACATTGAGGACATTTAAGGCAACTTCACTCTTATGTGTTCTATATCCAGGACAATCGATTTGTGGCACATTCACCTTTATGTAAGCCCTGTCCAATACCCCAAGGCAATTTTACAGAGTTAAACAAACCACATGTTAGTAGTTGGACATCACGATACCTAACATACGGATTACAAGAATAAGCAAACCTTGAGCTACCTCCATTGTGCATCGGTGCATGTGTTAGTTACTAGCTGTGATTTCTTCAGCAACTCATCATGCAGTCGTATCACAGCTAACAATACGAGGTTAAAATGATGGAAAACAGTCTCTTTCGACCGTATGAAGTCCCTCTAGATGACTCTATTCTTCACATTGTGCATCAGTACATACATAAACATTACAACCATCTCCTCGACATCGACGATTTTGTCCATTCTAGTACTTTGATGACATACAAGGTCAGAGGCATGGATCATACAAAATTATGCAAGCTGTCTAATTTGATACCTAGTATCATACGATGTATGTGTCAGCCGTTTATTGTCGTTCATTAATGCCTCCAACATCAGCAATAACTGACGTTGGGTAACCGTAAGATGACTAGTATTGTACCAATGTTTTCTGACCCATTTCAAGGTAACCACTATGAACCTAATGAAGTACTTTTCTAACTAGAATGATATTGAACCTACAGTGCATGCGTTAGAACAGAATAAGTAATGCGTTAAACAAAAAATAGTGTTGCCACTTTATTGCTCGCCTACACCTTAGTGCGATGTGGGAATAGAGGACTATATGCATTATACAGATATTAATATTTTTTTGGTAAATTTTACTAAAGTTACATAGGCTTATGGGTTTTGACCATTTTTTTGTTAAACTGAAAACAGAATGTCATATGTATTATGAAACACAAGTCAATTAAGTCGTTTTGTTTAGGTAACCTTTTTTTCTAAGAAAATGTATGCCTATAAAAGTGGTAACTGCATATGTGAACAACATGTTTAAAAATGGTATATAATGTTTGGGAAAGTAAACCTTTTTTTTTTTTTTTGTAAATTCATGGTCTAGTGTTTTTCAATTCCATAGTTCGTCAGACTGTTAATTAAAATAGTTTGAGTTTGTAATTTTAATGGAATGATTGTGCAAATTATTGTTACATTCTAGCGAATACTGAAATGCATTGTATTTAAAAATAAAGTTCATGGACTTTAAAGATGGAAGTCGAAAAGTGAAGGAACAAATTTCACAGTGCATAAAAGAAAAGAATATTATGTAATATAGTGCGAAAAAAAAAACTATTGAAAGTCCAAACAAATGTAGTTACAAAAGCAATAGTTTGTGGCAAAAGTCCTGTTCCAAATACAATGTAGTAACCGTAAAAAAAATGGTACGAAAATAAAGGCAATAATGTACTACAAAACGACGAAACCGTAGTACCTCTTACCATGGAAGTATGAAGTCGGGTGTCCTACAAAAAAAAAGGAAATGAGTGGATGGGTAAAGACAAATGTTCTTAAATGACTTTAGGAAAAAAATGTAAACATTATGTACCATGTACTTTGGAGGATATACCTAATGTTGAAATGAAAAAACAACACTCGTTAACATGTGCCTCAGAGGAAATAAATCCGTTCAATAAGATGAACAAGATTTATAGTTGTGGAAACATCAATTAATAGTATGCTTGAAAAGGAAGTGCATAATACTATAAGGATAGAAATGCATACAAAAAATCATAACAAATGAAGGTAAGTATGCTAACAAAGAATTTGTTCTACTCTAAAAAAAAAACTTCAAACATGTAATGCAAACCAATTCAACACAATAATAGTATGGAGAAGCATTGAAATCAGATTTCACAACATATATTTTAATAGGAAATGATAGTGATAAGAGAAGAAGGTAAAGCAATTCCTAACTAAAGAAAGTCATGCATTCTCGAACTACCTTAAAAGGACCATTGATAGACACACACAAATTTGGTAACATAGTTCATGACAAGAAAAATAAAAGGGGAGAATGAAACATGAAAATAAGAAAGCAAAAATAAGTGACCTACCAAAGAAGATGAAATAGAGGAAGAAGGACGTTCAATGAGGGAAAATGCACACAATAAGATAGAAGATGAAGCATGTATATATAGAGGGGGAGAAGTAAAATAAATGGTCTTTATTGACCCAAAACAAAAAATGTAGAAAAATCTTTGCAAATGATAGAATAAGATGTAGAAAAGTGAGAAGATAGTCAAACCCTAACCATGAAACCTACCACATTAAGTATAAAAAAAAATAATGACAAAAGTTATGAAGAGACAAATGCATAAGTAAAGGCAGACACAGACTGAAAGGATTGAATAAAGAGACATTGCACAAATATGGAAATAAAGAAAACAGAGCAATGGATGGAAAATTACAGTAATAGGCAACACACAAACAATGTGAAAAATTAAACAAGACACACAACTAATAATAAACACATAACATGAAACAAATAACAAATTTTAAGCAACATTTATTGAAAGTTAAAGTGCAACCGTAAACAAGGAATATAGGACAAAAGAAGGATGGTGAAATGCAAAAAAAAAAGGTGGAAAAAACAGAAAACCCAACAAGATACAAAATTAATAAAGAATACAACAGAAAGATGGATAAACAAATTTGAAGCAAAAAACCTCTATCATGTAGAATTACCAATAAAATAATGGAAAAAAAATTAGGAAACAACAGAGAGCCCAAACATGATAGAGTGAAACCGAGATCCCCTATAATGGAATGATGTATAAGAAACTGAAAGAAGATAAAAGATGCATGAAAAAAAATCAGATTGGATTTGATATTAGACCTCATCATTGGCTGTGTAAAAGTCAAATTCAAATCGAGAACCTTCATCCCTACCTTGCTCGAAAATCATAAATGCCCATAAGGATTATGTAGCAATTGCACATTCTTAGTTAAAAACGAAGTCTGGTCTACGAGGAGAAGTTTGAGCAGCAAAAGCAAAGTTTAAGCGGCTAGGGGAAGTCAAGGGGCAAGAACGAAGGACTTACATGGCCACCAAAATGACTCATTGAACATGCAAGCCACAATTTCAGAGGCACGGTGGAATCTCATCTGTTCAACAAAATCGAAAGAGAAAAGTAGAATGTTTTAAAGGCAGCGCAATGGAACGAAGCCTTTAATGAAACATCGAAGGACAGTTTCAGAGAGTGAGGGAGAATATGGATTACAACAAGGGAAAATTTTTTCGTGAAGGGTTGAGGAAGGAAGAATGGGGGGATTATGGGTAAACTGGGGATTGTGGAAACCCTAAAACTAGGGTTTCTATAAATTTTGCCCCAAACGTGGGTTAAGGTTATTATAACTTAACTCCACAGTGTTAACTTGGGTCCCAAACAGGCCCTTGTCCCCATAAGGGCCAATTTGGACCTTGGGTTGGAGTGGGTTATTGGCCTGTATTATGGAAACCCTAGTATTAGGTTTCCATAATCCCTCAAAATGTGTTCACACCATTATTCCCTCATGCCTTTATACCCTTTAAATCAAGCATAATCCTTCTGTAATTTTTCTCCTTTCTTCTTCCTCTTTTCTCGTTTCTCTCATCTTCCTCTATCTGTTCTTTTTTTTTCTTTTCAGTTGGAAATTCTTTCTTTTCTTTTTCATCTTCCTCTCTATTTTTTTTCAGTTTTAAATTTGTTTTCTTCCTCTTCATCTTCCTCGTTGTTCTTTCTTTTCTTTTTTTTCTATTTTTAAATTTGTTATTTTTGCTCTTCATCTTCTTCTCTATTTTTCTTTTTTTTTTAAGTTCTAAATTTGTTCTTCCTCTTTTTTTTTTTCAATTTTAAGTTTGTTCTTCTTCCTCTTCATCTTCCTCTCTGTTCTTTCTTTTTTCTTTTTAGTTTTAAATTTATTCTTCTTCCTCTTCCTCTTTCTCTATTCTTTCTTTTTTTCTTTATAGCTTTAAATTTGTTCTTCTTCCTCTTCATCTTCCTCTTTATTTTTCTTTTTTCTTTTTAGTTTTAAATCTGTTCTTCTTCCTCCTGATCTTCCTCTCTGTTATTTTTTTTTAATTTTAAATTTTTTTCTTCTTCCTCTTCCTCCCTATTCTTTCATTTTTTTTAGTTTTAAATTTGTTATTCTTCCTCTTCATTTTCCTCTCTGTTCTTTTTTTTAATTTTAAATTATTCTTCTTACTCTTCATCTTCCTCTATCTATTTTTTTCCTATTTTTCAGTTTTAACTTTCTTCTTCTTCTTCTTCCTCTTCCTCTCTCAATTCTTTGTTTTTTTTTCAGTTTTAAATTTGTTAATTGAAAACTCTGTAAATCAAATCCTTTTCGTTGAACTCTGCCAATACCTCAAAATCACGCGTAATTCTTCCCTCTCTGAACTCGTATCTCCCTACCTTGCATATTCGAAGACGATTCTCGATAAAAATGCTAGGATTTCTTCTTTGCCGCTCAGACTTCTTGCCTTTGATGTTCTACATGTGTATCGAGAACAGATAGATGCTACATTCGGAGAATGGTAGGGACATCAAAAATGTCTAAGCACAGTAGGGATGAAGATTCTTGTCGGTTTGATTAAAACTCCTTATAGTCAACTTCTTCCAATCGGTCTTAGAGCATTTTTACCAAAAAAATGTGTACACTATTTTTTCAGCGTTATGGTACACCTTCCAGTTAAATATAATAATTATATTGTGCAAATTGTGTGCCAGGAAGATAAGAATAAGTGATTTTGAATAGATTGCAATCAAATATATAATTATATTCTGCAAATTGGAAAGAATATTTCCACTGCTTTTTTCAGCGTCATGGTGCACCTTGCAGTTCACTTTCCATATTAGATGAAAGTTACTGGTTCAATTTCTTACAATTGGATGTATCTCATTGAAAGAAGTCTTCGCACACTAAAACAGTATGTTCACTTGCCACGTCCTAAGGGGTCTGTTGCAGAAGGATATCTGATGAACGAATCAAGTACTTCTGTTCAAGGTATCTGAAGGGGATTGAGACCCAATTCACTAAAGATGATCGAAATGACGATACCATTGAAGAGGATGAGCTCATTGGTGAGTTTGAAGTATTCGTTCAGAAGGTATGACCATTGGAAGCGTAACATTTACGAAGTATATCACAAGAAGAGAAACAACTCTTTCATTGTGGAAGGAATTCAGGACAAGTAACCATCGGTATGTTAAGAAGTTTAGCGACCCTAAACAAGCATGGGCAAACTCACCCCCGAGATTGGTCAATCGGATGGAAGATTGACACTTTCTCTGTGATCACTACATCACTCGACAGTTTCAAGTGATTTATATACATTTATGTTGAAATCAATTAACATTTATTTATTTAATTTATTTGAAAGTATAACGTTTTGATCATCGTTATTTTGGGAATGTAAGAGCAATCAAATATATGTAAGACTGTTAGGGCGCGACAACCTTACAATCACCAGAGTGGCACAAAGATGTTTCTTCATAGACAAACAAAGCTTACTGAATTACACGATCGTCCGATGGACCGTGTCGCGTTATTCAGAGAAATGCATGCCACTAGTAGCGGCGAGTTCATTTCACCAACAACAGAGGACACTTTTGTAAGTTTTAGAAAAGTTTATGATTTGTTATATTTTTAATTCTGTTTTTAAGTCTGATCATCTCCTAAACTTACAAGCTTCTATTGTGTAGAATCAAATGGTGGATTTTCAATCTCAACCCGTTTTAGAGTGTTCTCAACCTCTAATTGAGGACGAGATATGTGAGACAGTTTTAGATAGACGATCAGACTACTCAAAAGGTCTTGTTTGGGGCCAAAAACCCAAGTCTAGGATTGTCGCTTCATCTTCTTCCTCCAATATGTATGACGACCACACAAACATAACGGAGGTTAGCGACCTAAGGGCGAGCATTGAAAATGCTAACTCAATAATCAAAGAACAACGTCTGAGGGAGGAGGAGCAAGATAGATAAATGGCGGACCATGCACGATAAATAGAGGAGATGAAAAAGATGCTCAAGGAGATGAGTCGGGCACAAAGAGGCCCGTGATCACTTGGGATACGCACTTTTCAATATTTAATTTTTTAGTTTTATATATGTGATATTCTAACTATACTTTTATGTCATTTGTAGGTTTGACGTCCATACCTACAGTGCACTAGAGCATTAGCTTTCGAGTTTTTTTTAATGTAATGTTTTGAATTATCTTTTTTTTTGTATTGAACATATTTCATGTATCATTTTGTAATGAATGAAAATATTTTTATTTTAATCATTTTACTGCAAATTTTACTACATCGGGACTTAGTTAAAATAAATTAAAAATAGAAAAAAAATGAAAGGTAAATAAAAAAATGAAAATAAATATTAAAAAATAATAATAAAACCTTCCCTGACGCAGACGTCGCGGAAGCCTTCTGCAACGTCACGTCGCCAAAATCGTATGTGACGTACTGATGCATGCACCGAGAAAAGTTTTCCCGTCGTTGGCTTGAGCTGCGTCATAGAAAGTATCCACGACGGACATGTTGACATCCCAGTAACCGTTCACGACGTTGATGAGGGTTTTTGGCGATGTGTTGCTACGATGGAGAAAACCTTATTTAAGTTAGTGTTTAGCCTCTGGCAGCTCTGGAATGAGATCTTCAAATCGCCAATGGTTAAGATGTTTAGCCTCAATTTTGTATAATTGTCCTACTAGGTTTTTTTTACTATGTATTATAAAAAACAACTTCAATGGTCATTGTAATTTTGGTTTTGATTCATCGTGGTTTTAACTTTGACAAATTTTAGTTTGTTCTAGTTTTAAAAAGTTCATTTGATTATTAGGCTTTCAATTTTGATTCATTTTGGTCCCTAAGCTTTCAAAAAGTGTCCATTTGTATCCATTAGAATGGAAATAAAAATGACAAGGAAGGGACCAAAATGTTCACTTTTTTAAAGTACAAGGATCAAGATTACTTCAATTAAAAAGTATGAGGACCAAAATAAACATTTGCAAATTTGTGGCTAGGTTCTACTTTTTTTTTTATATCACTTTCGATCTCAATGATGAAAAGAATATCATTCTTATAAAATAAATGTTTCTTTCGCAGGTTGTCGAGTAAAAAATTAGGAGTTATGATGTGAAAGTATCTTCTTTGAGGCAAAGAATAAAATAGCTAAAGGAGAGGTTAGAAATATACAAGGGCTCAATTGTTATAGAAGGAAACAAGGATTTTGCAACAAGAAAAGGTTCATATTGTAGCTTATACATATATATAATTGTTCTGTCAAGTATAATTGTACATAACGCTTAAAAACTGTCAAGTAAACTTCTCTTATTCTTGACATTGGATTACTTGACGCATTAAAAAGCGATAAGTAAACAAATACTTGACAGGTAAAAAGCGTCAATTATTGTCAGTTTTGTAGTAGTGACCTAGTAGTCTTACTCCCTGGCTCTAAAGCAATAGGCTGTAAATGGATTTTTTCAGAAAGAAACTCAAACCTGATAGATTAGTAGATAAGTATAAGGCTAGACTAGTAGCAAAAGATATTAAACATAGGAAAAACATAGATTTCTTCCCCACCTTCTCCCCAGTTACTATAATCACCTCAATTAAAGTGTTGATTTCTATAGTTGTCCTGAACAATCTCTGAATACATCAAATGAATGTTAAAACTGATTTTTTAAATGGTGATTTAGAAGAAAAGATCCATATGGAACAGTTTGAAGGTTTCATAGTTCATGGTCAAGAATCTAAAGTTTGTAAACTAGATAAATCTTTTTATGGCCTAAAACAAGCTTCTAAGCAATGACATGAAAAGTTTGATAGTCTAATTATGTCAAAGGATTCAAAGTAAATGAAAGTGACAAATCTATCTACTAGAAGACTAAAGATAGGTTATGTACTATCATATGCTTATACGTAGATGACATGTTAATCTTTGGATCAAACTTGCACGTCATAAATGATGTTAAATCAATGTTAAGTGCAAATTTTGACATGAAAGACTTAGAAGAAGCGAATGTAATCTTAGATATCAAAATAACTAAAACTAAAAATAGAATTTCCTTAGATCAATTTCATTACGTAGAAAATATCCTAAAGAAGTAAAACTATTTTTTAAAGCAAACAAGCCAGTACATCTTATGACTATAATATTAAATTCTTTAAAAACACTGGTGACAATGTTAATCAATATGAATAAGCTAGTATTACAGGTAGTTTGATGTATGATGCTGAAGACATAGCTTACGATGTAGGCTTACTATGTAGGTTTACCAGCTCACCTAGTCTAGAACACTGAAATATTGTAGAAAGAGTAATGAGATATCCAAAGAAAACACAAAACCTAAGATTACATTATCAAAAGTTTCCCGTTGTACTCGAAGGTACAACAATGTTGATTGAAACTCTTTCTCAGATGACTCAAAAGCTACAAGTGGTTATATTTTTAATATAGTAGAAGGGGCTATTGCTTGGAAATACAAGAAACAGACCATCTTAGCTTAGTCAACGATGGAGTAAGAAATGATTCGACTAGCTACTACTAGTTAAGAAGCAAGCTTGCTACTAGAGGTTCCCACATGAAAAAAACTAGTACCAGCCATACTAATCTATTGTGATAGTATTGCAGCTATTGCAAAATTTCAAAATCGTTATTACAACAGTAAGAGATGACAGATACGCTGTAAGCACAGTACCATAAGAGAATTTCTCACTACTGGTGCAGTGATAGTGAATTGTGTACGGTCTGATGACAACTTGAAGGATCCTTTGATGAAAGGACCAACAAGAGAGAGTTTTTAAAACCTCAGAAAGAATGGAACTTAAGGTTATAGAAAACTGAATTATTCGTGAGGTAAATCCAACTTGAAAGACTAGAGATCCCAAGAAATAAGTTCAATGGGTAATAACTTATCACAAATAATATGACGAGAATCATGCTAAAATAATTAAAAGTTCCATTCTTATAATTGAGTTATTACCATGACATCCTGAAGCGTATGAAAAGGTTGGACTTTATTCTTAATGAATTCTATACTTGATATCAAATGGGGTACCAAGCTACATGAGTACCTTTGTGAATATGGAAGTAAGGGTCGCTTCCTGTGGAATCTTAGGAAAATTCCTAGAGCGTTCACTAAACTGGAATATGCGTGTAAGGCCATAAAGCACAGAAAATTTTAGAACTTCACTCGAATAATGTTGTGCATGCAACTTTATTAGAAGTAAAGTTCAAAACTACGAGTTACTTTACAATACTCTAAACTATTGTCATTACGTAAAGGTTCAAGCCATTAGACACCTTTACTTAAGCACAATATTATAAAGGTAGACACTACTTGATGAAAATGTTTTAAAAATTTTCAAGTGAGGGATTGTTGATGAAAATTTTTGAAGATGTCATTATTAAAAAATATTAATCCAAATGAGAGTTGGAGAGAAAAAAAGATAAGCAAATAAGTTGCGTGATGTCATCCTAGGTGAGATGGTTAGCCGATTAGATCTATTAATCTTCACACGCAAATTGTCATTCTAGGTAAAATGACTAAGAGTTTTTTGCTATAATCTTCACGTACTTGCCACCATCCTAGGTGAGATGGTTAGACAAGATGAGATGTAATTATGATATTAAATTCGTTTCTTCAATACAAATTTATCATGACCATTTTGCATCATAAAAGTAAACATTTTAATTGGTTTTTTTTATTCATTTCTAAAATTTCCAGAAGTAAAGTTCCCTATTTAGTTACTAAACATTTTGATTCTCATAGTTAAGTTCCAGCGTCCTCATAAAAACCATATATTTTTATGAGATTCCCAAGCAATAAAAAATGTCTACTTGAGTGTTGAGGTTCTGATTAGTTTCAATGTAAAACTAATTGAAGAACACAATTGTTTTATCTTAGGGACGACGAGGCATTTAAATATGTTTGCACAAAGGAGCAGAGTCGTAAAACATCTTAAAGAAAATGAGATTCATGAATCAACCTTCTTTCATAACTAATTTCTATTTTGCAGCAGACATGTTGACAAGAGGCATTTTGACTAGGAGAGTTGATCATTTGGCAGGTTGATCAGTTGGCGACCAACACATTACGCGAGATACAAAACAAGGAAGCACGTTTTCAATCTAGGCTTTAAGGCTTCTCAACGCATCACTCCTTCTAGGCAATTAGCAACAATCAACACGCAATTTGGCAACATGAGGTGGGTTACATGGCCACTAAGAGTCCATGTTTACTTGCACATGGATTAAGGGAGTGGTCTTATTTGGACACTAAGAGCCCATTTGGTAATATTTTTGTTCCATGTTCCCTGTTTCCTATTTCTGTTTTCTTTTTTTAAGAAATGAAGGTATTTGGTAACATTTCTTGTTTCTCGTTCTAAAAAAGTAGAAACGTTTCTCATTTTATAAGACATTATTGAAAAAAAAAAGTAGTTTCTTCTGTTCCGTTTCTCAATTATAAGTATCTAGAATAATAAGACACATGACTTGATTAGATAATGGGCATCTATACATTTATCTAATATATAGTTATAATATGATTAAAGTATTCTAGAGTGGTATTTGAATGATATACCTAATTTCAATTTCAATTGGTTAGTAATTCTTATAATTACACTCTATAAATAAGATTACAAAGGATAAAAATTGAACCCTCGACCTCAACCTTCGAACTAATACAATTGTGTTATCATGTTTTCAATTGTGTAAGTTGAGGGTCTAATTTTAACATCTCTATATTTTCAAGTCTCCATTTCTACAAGTAATAATACCGCACTTTATGTGTAGTTTTTACAATTTTCTCACCAAAATGTTGGATAACAATTTATTACATGTCAATTCTTCTTACTTATTTTTCAAAACATTTTAATTTATTTTTGTACGTTTGTGATTGAGTTTGAGATGCATATAGTATTTTAAAAACCAGTTTTTGTACACAAATAGCCTTTCAAGTTTCATCTCTATTTCCCTACAAAATGTGAGGACTTTTTTTAATTTTAAAGTTAAAGGATACTAATAAACTTAACCGATATTATTGAAATGAAGTAGAAAGTCAAGGGGTATTGTTCAAGATTTTAAGTAGAGCACATGGACATTTCTAAATATAACAAAATGAACTAAAATATGTACGGAGTATATCAAAATTTTATATTTATCACTGATAGACTTCCATCAATGATATTAAAAGACACTATAGAATTGTCAGTGATAAATCTAAAATCTTGCCAAGTTTTATAAAATTTAGCCAGTAGATAAGGTTATTTTCAAATGTAGCCAAATGAACCAAACTATAACAAAATATCAACGTACATATAGTAGTATATCTTAGTTTATCATTATCTATCCTGGACAAATTGTCATATTTTTCTATATTTATAAAGATTTTAAATATTTTCATTTAAAATAACTTTCCCATTAGTATATCTTTAATATAAAAAAAGGCAAAATGTTGGAAAAATATTTTATGACAAATTTACCCTTTAATTTTTTAAACATTTCATCTATATCCCCATCCATGGAATGTAATTTATTAAAAAAAATTGTATTATCAATTTATTAAATTGAATTAATTTAACCGACCATGATCGTAATTAAATTCAATTATTAGAAAATTTATTAAATGTGTGATTATTACCAAATTTCTTAAATTGTTCTTATTATCAATTTATTTTAATTATTTATTTCAATTTAATTCATTTATTTTTCAATTTATTACAAAAAAATAATTATTAAAAAACTCATTATTATGAAATCCTGTTTCTTATTATCAATTTATTAAATTTAATTAATTTATCCGACAATCATTGTAATTACATTCCTAATAATTTTCAATTTAATTATGTTTAACTACCAATTATGTATGCATTAACCATAATTTCAATCAAATAATTCTAATTTATGTAATAAATAATCCTAAACACTGCACCCACCATCATAAATTAACGTTAAATTAAATTTAAATTGAGAAAAACGGAATCTAAAAAAATATTATTAATTCAAATACAATTATTGTCTTAAAATGGTTTTGAAAACCAAAGGATTACAAACTATAACAGTTGGTAAAATTCAATATTGTGATAAATATACATTATAAAAAAACCAAAATTAAACCAAATAAGTCTCTTCCCATTCTCCCTCTAGACATATATAAATAAGGTGGATACTCCACTTATCAGCCACAAAAAAATAGAGACTACTATCCACACGAAATTTTAGCAGAAATGTAATTCGTGAATTGAACATTGTATATTGATTGATATATTGGATACGGTCTCTAATATTTACACCCTTGACGCTTTCTCTCGAATATAAGTTAAAAACTTGAAACTTCTTTGCCTTTAGTCTTCAGAATGTTGTGGTTGCAATTCAATTTGAGCTTCAATTTTCTGGAATCTAAGAAAAGTTTAATCTTCCAAATCTTTAATCTTTTAGAAGATGATCTCGAGGTTAATAAGAACTTGCACGTTTTAAAAGCTTTTAGAAATTTGAGTCTTTGATTCTTCTGATAGTACTTCAGAGCGTCAATTATTCCTCCAACCAAAGATCCCCAAAATGAATGAGAATTTCTCTATTTATAAAGAATTTTCATGGACTTTAGGTGGACTTGGGCTTGGGCCCATTATCCTTATTGGTCCAATTTTTATATCTAGTGTCTGAATTGGGTTGGATATGATAAAACTTCATTATTCAAACCCAATCAAATTACAAATATCACAATGTTTGCTGTAATGACATAGTTCAACTGAAACTTTTTTTTTTACAAGCATAAACTTCTTAAGAAATTTGTCGTTGATTAAGCCAATTTGTAATCCGTCTTGATCGATGATTTTGTATGCTCCATTCATGAAAAATTCTTTGACGATGTAGGATCTGACTCATTTGAGTGTGAACTTATTCCCCGTATGTCTCATCATGATGATAAGCCTTCTTAATGCAAGCCGAGGCTTTACATGCTTGTCAAAAGCATTAGATAATTGCGCTTGATAACATTCTAGTAGTTAGTCCTTCTTGAATTTGATAAAAATGGTAGACATGCACAGTGAAAAAAGGAACAAACTTTACTTTAATTCCAACTAAACAAATTTAGTAATCAACATGAAAAATAACCCTAATATAAACAAAGATGGGTTTAGTAGGAAAACTTACCTTTGAAGCTTTTCTTCTCTTGTATTCTCTTCATGAATTTGAAGTTGGGACAACTACTGGAGTTTACCCATTATTCTCCAGACTTCGAACCGAGCTGTGGGACTCAAAATGGTAGAGGAAATAGAGAGAGATGATATCTTTTTGGAGGAACCTAATCTTTAGATCTTTTGTTGAGAGTAAAAAATAAAAGAGTTCTTGGTTTTATTTTTGGTTTTATTTTGTAATTTCCAATTACAAAATTAATTTTCAATTTCAAATCCAAGAGTTCTTTCACCTTTGCATAAAACCACTTTACAAGCAAACTACATGCAAAAGCTTAACTATCTCACCACTTGGCATCCCTAGTGAGGTAGGTGTCTTGTATGCAATAAGCTACTTGCATATCACATGCAAGTGATAAGCTTGCCAAATCTCAACAAGTATAATTATTTAAGTTAGTTTAAGGGCAATATCGTAATTTAACATTTAAATCAAATTCAAAGTTTGACGTTTTCAAGTCCAAAGTCAACATTTTTACTTTTTACCATTTTGTCCTTCTTAACTAATTTCGACCTCTCAAGCATGAATCCACATTTATTTCTTCAAAATTCAAATTACATTTGAATATAAAGTCAATCAAAGTTTGATTTTTCAAAGTCAAGACAATTTTTAACTTTTCAAGACTTTGACCATTTCCATCAATTCTGAGCTTCCGAATATGAATCCATCTTCATATTTTTAATATTTAAATCATATTTAAAATGAAGCTCTATCTTAAGCTTATAATCGATGAATATATCAAATATATTCATCAGTTTCTCTCTCTTTACCTAATTCGAACAATTCAAATTATTACATCATAATGTTCTAAGTTGATTCCTTGTGAGCTAGCAGAGGAACCTAATGGACCTATAGATCATAGGCTCCAATGATTCGAGATTAACTGACTAAACTCTTTTAGACCAAGTTAATCCACCTTTGTTAACTAACGGGTCATTCCACTAAAGTCCTGTAGTTGCACTCCTCTCACTATAGATATATTTGTGTCCATGTTATATAACCATGATAAGTAAGTTAATACTTCACAGGGAGTTTGTAAACTCAGGTGGATTAAAGTACTCTTTTACCTCCAAAACTACATCTTGCTCCTTAAGTTCCAACTGATCTACTATTGAACAATTGGTTTAAGGTCCAACCTTTTAACTGAATTCGTCTTGAGCCAATGATATGGTGGGGCTCCTTGTTCAAAACTTGGATTCAGTCCTTAAGGGAACAACCTATCTACTATCTCTAAAGCGGGTAGGAGTGAATTCCATTTTACACCTTATGTCCCTAGCTATCAATCGATCTTACCCCTAAATTGGGAGGCTTATTGGGCCAGCGCCATTGAACTGCAAATCTAAGGGTAATTTCAAGTGAACAGAAGTTTATAGTTAGCTTAGGATTAAGATTAAGTTACACTGGATACCTATAAACGAAATATTCAATTTTATTCAAGTTAACGGTGTTATAACTTAAAAGTGACTATTTTTGTGGTTTCAGTCTTATGTAATCTCTTTACATAAGATGCTCCAACTTCCATGTCTCTACATGAACGATTCAGGATCACATATTTGTACTGACTACAAAGCGGGTTGCATCCATAGTGTCCCAAGAATAAGGTGCCCAACCGTATTCGTATACTATAGACTATTTAGGCTATATACTCAAACTTGATCCACGTTTATGTCTCTACATAAAGTTTAAGTTTACTAATTAATAGCCTCAGGTTCTTAGTTTATTGGCTTTAAAATTATAGTATGAATAATGACTTTATTGAATAGAATATGATTTACAAACTACGAGTTTTATGACATAAATTCCAATAAATCATCATTCTCAAGGATGAAATTTCTCTCTCTAATGGGAGTACTGCTTCTACTTCGTAAATCAAACAATAAGTTGTAACACCTGTAGGAGTACGATGGGTAGTTCGATAGGCCCATAATGCTTCTCCAATCTTTTCTTGCCAATTTCTTTTTTGTCTTGGAGACCGCCATTTTTAAAAGATTGCACAAAGTTTTGTTGAATACAAGCCAATTCATTTGTTGCAACATTGTACATAGAAGACTTGTACTGTTTGAAGTTAAATTTCTCACACAATTTATCCATTAGAGTGTTAGCAAATTGTCTTCCATTCTAATAAATGATGTATGTATATTCCATTAGGAATACCATATCAGTAAATGATGTATGTTCGAACAAAATTAACGATGTTTTCCTTCTTTACTTCTCTTAACGGTACAACTTCAGACCATCTAGAAAAGTAATTAGTTCTCGCAAGGATATAAGAATGACCAGACGTTGACTTAGGCGTGATAGGTCCAACCAAGTCAAGTACCTAAGCTTCAAAAGGCCATGAAGCTATTGTTGGATGAAGAGGCTCTGGTGGTTGATGTATAAAATTTGTATGAAATTGGCAGACTTCACAATGCTTTGCATAATGCATCGAGTCATGGATGATAGTAGACTAACAGTAACCCATTCTTTTCAACTCATTTTGGAGTTTTGGATCAGATTGGTGAGCACTACAAATATCTGAATATGCTTCTTCTAAGGCCTTTGTTGATTCCTCTTTTCCTTGGAACTGTAGAATAAAATCTTCATATGACCATCTTCATATGACCATCGATAAAATGTGTCATTGTAATATAAATCATGCAACTCTTCCTCGTACTCAGCTCAAAGTCAAAGATTAGTGGGAAGTTTTCCATGCTCCAGATAGTCTATAATAGATTGACATCAATCTTCTTCATCAATCTCAAACACAGATATCACATCGATTTCTTCGTATTGGCTTTTGATCGAGAGAACAATACAATTTTGACAAAGAGAAATTTTTGTTGGCACATCTTCTGAGATTGTTAAAGTCGTGGCCAAATTTGTAAGCGCATTGGCTTTCTTATTTTCTGATCTCGATAGATGCTTTAGTATTATGCCATCAAATCTGTCTATCAATCTTCTTGCATAAACGAAGTAGAGCTTCAAGTCTTGATGTTTAACCTCGTATGATGGGAGAGCTGATTTATAATTAGCTTCGAATCGTTGAATACTTATATGTATTTTATGCCAAATTCTAAAGCCATTTGTAGGCCAATGATGAGGGCCTGGTATTCACCGACATTATTTGAACATAATTCATCAAGTGTGAAGCTATATAATAACATATGTTTCTCTAAAGATATGAAGATAATGCTGACACCAGCTTCACTTCTTCGTGTTACACCATCAAAGAACATGGTTTAAGGTTTCATACTTTCAACAAACAATACTTCTTCATCAAGTAAGTCTTCACATAATTCTTAATTTGATGGAATTGGATGATCAGTCAGGAAATCTGTCAATGCTTGGTCGTTTACTACTTTTTAGAGAATATATAAACAATATCATATTATTGGAGTATAATTGTCCATTTAGTAAGACGTTCCAAGATGACCGATCTTGATAAGATTTATTTGACAAAGTCAGATTTGGCTACCAAATATATAGTGAAAGCTTGCATATAATGTCTATTGGAGAAAATTCAATTCAGCTCCAGTTAGAGTTCTTCTAAGATAGTAGAGTGCACATCTCTTATCCTTATCTATTTCTTGTGCAAGTAATGCTCTAAGTGAAACTTCTTGACCTGCAATATACAATATGAATGGCTTTTCAACTGCAAGCACACTCAAAACCAGAGGGTTGAGCAAATACTTTTTTATGCTATCGAATGTATTTTGGCATGACTGATCCCAATCAAAGACTACATCCTTCCTCACCAATCTCTTGAATAGTTGACATCGACCTGCAAGATTAGATATAAATCTTATGATGTAGGCCAAACGACCTTACAATTTTCTCAACTCGTGCAAGTTCTTTGAAAGTGGCATCTTCTGGATAGCATCAATTTTGGAGGGATCAACTTCAATTCCACGATCCCTTACGATAAATCCCAAAAAATTTCCTGAGATCACACCTAATGCACACTTAAGAGGGTTTATTCTTAGTTGATATTTTCTTATACCATCAAGAACAAGCTATAGGTCTTTCAGGTGGTCATATTTCTTCTTGGATTTTACTACAAGATCGTCAACATAACATTTAACTTGTTTATATAAAATATCATCAAAGATCTTTTGCATAGTGTGATGGTATGTAGCGCCTGCATTTTTCAATTCGAAAGACATTATCTTATAACAGTATAT
Organism: Cucumis variabilis; assembly: GCA_037974545.1. Lineage (NCBI taxonomy): Eukaryota > Viridiplantae > Streptophyta > Magnoliopsida > Cucurbitales > Cucurbitaceae > Cucumis > Cucumis variabilis. Next base: position 22,744,470 of record JBBPDI010000029.1, on the reverse strand, counting down.
ACCTTTTAGAGTTCGAAAAGCTCTTTTCTCTTCATCCTCAAGAGCCATTCGAAATTATATCCTAATGACCCATCCATGAAAGATAAAGCGTCATGCCCTGCAATTGCGTCTACCATGATTTCTATGATAGGTAAGGAAAAATCATCTTTTGGACGTGTTATTTAGGCTGCAAAGATCGATATAAACACATAGTTGGTCATTCTTCTTCCTTACTCAAACAATATTAGCTATCTATGTTAGAGACTTGACTTTACGAATAAATCCAACTTCAATGAGCTTATTTACCTTTTTTTTTATTTGAGAAATGAGTTTGGGTCGAAATCATCGCTGAGCTTGCTTGATTAACTGATGCTCTAGTTTGATTGATAAACAATGAACAACTACCTTTGAATCGAGTCCAGGCATTTCCTTATATGACCATGCGAAGACATCTTTATACGCTTTAAGTAAGCTCACATACTCACATTTTTATCATCATTACAAAAGTTGGGTGCTTATGAAGGTTGGACGAGGCTCTTCTATCGTATCAAGATTGACTTCCTTTAACTCATCAATCAATCCTCAAGTGATAATGAAGCGACTTCCACATCTTTTTCAAATGTCCCATAGTTAGATGCCTCTTTTATCGTAACATGGTCACAACCTACCACATCTACTTCGTCTTCTAGATAATTATTTTTAGGTCGAGTAAAAATAACTTTATGTCATTTTACTTTTAATGAATCCTCTGAATTTACTAAGACGAACATTTTTCTCTTCATTCTTGATGGAACTGCACTACGAATTTCTTTGCCTCCTGCACTAAGCTAGGTTTGCTTGAGGCAGCTACGGGAGGTTTCTTTTGGTCTCTTGTTATTGACACACTTAACCTTTTGAAAATAAATTCTCTTGTGTCCAGAGTTGGGCTTCCAGATTGTACTTTCTTTGAAGTTGTATTTAGCCTTTGAAAGTTAGATAGTATAGTGGAACGGAAAGTTGAACCTTGATTTTTATCTTCCACCTTTGGTGTATTCAATCTTTGGAAAACTAAAGGACTTGCAACAGGAGAAGTGAAGCAATAAAAAAACAGAACTTCTTTTACTTTTGCTTTTTTTGCCTTCTTTGGATTCTTTGTTTTCTTCAATAGTAATGTGCCATGTGTCAGTAACTTTTAATTTTCCTTTACTTGATATTTGAATTGGCTCAAAAGACTTATATCAAACCTCAACTCTCTAATTAGGTATAGAATATCCTTGCTTTCGAAGCTTCTTTTGCGTAGGGGAAAGCTCAGGCCTTTCATCGAATATTTTCACACTTTTAAGCTCAGTACAAGTTATAAAGTCATAACCTGCCTTTTCCATCAACTTATATGTTTTTGGATTGAAACCCTCAGTTGTTCTTCATTCTAGAAGGAACCCTCTGCACCCCTTTTCTCAAGTCTTTTTGTTTCTCCTTTGTCTATCTTGGTAAGGGGTGTGGTGAAGCTTTCCTTTAATATCTTGATAAATTTGACCATCAATTTTTTAATATTCTATAAACAATGATTCTTCATTCTTACAATGAGATAAAGGAATATAGCGTAAAACGTGGGATTTTACAGTTTTTTTTTTTTGGATTGCCATCTTTTCACTCTCTGGCACTTCAGACTTAGCTTGGGTCGTTAATTCATCATTTTCTTAGTCATTGAGTGTATTCCCTTCATTTGACTTCTTTATTGTGATCGTTATTTGCTTGAGCTTATAAGTGCCTTTAGCTACAGGAACCTCGGATGAGATGACTTCACTTACATCATTACCTTTTGTGTAAAATTTGGCATCAGCAAAGTGCGACTAAGCGTCTGAGAATGGCTTAGTTGTTTCATCATCAATCTTCCTAATTTCCTGTTTGTAAAATTTAAAACATTTGATGAGTATGGAGGTTACTACTTCATTTTCATGTATCCATGGACGCCCTAATAACATCTTATAAATGTTCCTCGAATCGATCAACGAAATCACTACAAGAAATTCATTATTTAGTGACAAAGTTTTAGTGACGCAAGTAATTTTTGTCACTCAAGGCTGGTTTTTAGTGAAGCAAAAAGGAAATTTCACAAAAGATTATTATTAGCAACATGTTTTTATTCCACGTTACTAAAAGAATTAGTAACATGCACTAAAAATAAAATAGTTTTAGCAACAAACTTAAATGTTGCTAAAACTTAACAAATTTCCCTTCCTTAATTTCCCTCCAACTTTTCATTAGAAATTATTAAACTATAAATTTATTTTTATTTCCCTTTTCTTCATTGTCTTCTCCACAAAAGAACCCAAAAAAACTTCAACCCAACCTCATTCTTCTCCATCTCCATGACCTTTCTTCTTAGTGACAGAGACTCACTGCGATGGAGACCCACGACGAAAAAACCCATAACGAGGGAGACCCACGGCGACGAAGACCCACGATGATGGAGACCCGCTGCAGGGAGACCCACAACAACGTCGAAGCTCAACATTTTGAAAACAGCAACCTATGCTTGTTTTAAAGGTTTCAAAGTCAAGTTAGTGTATAATACCTTTCACTTTCGTAAAATGCGATTGTGAAATTTAGGGATTTCACTAGAGATGTCAATAGTTTGTTAAATTATCTTGTTACTTAGATTGTTTTAGATTCTAGATTAGCGTGTTTTCTAGACTCAGTAAAATGTTTTCTTGGCTGTGGATTTGAGAGCGTACTCATTTTAAATGTTTTCATAGAATCAATGGATTGGGAATTAGGATGAAGAGGAATGGAAGTTATTAATTTGGTCAAAGATATTTACTTGTCTTTATTGTTGCCATGGTACTGTTGTTTGAACTTTATGAGTAAACCATGTTTATAAGAAATTATTCCTCATATCAGACCTATGTTGTTTTCATGACTATCCTTTGTTTAACCATAGTTGTACTTTGTAATTTAGCTTTTTACATCTTTGACATTGATTTTAATCTATAAAGAGAGTAAACGAGAGTAAGCATGGTTGTGGCGAAAATGTGAAAATACTCCAGCTCCTCTGCTTAAAGAAATCTTTAGAACAAATGGTGAAAATTTTCTTAGATTTCCTACTCCTTAGCTTTTTCATGGTGCGTTTTTTCTTTTCTTCTTTGATTTTAATTCTTATGACCAAATATTTCTCTTACAAATTCTTTTCTACATGGAGTATGATGAAGAATTTGCAAGAGAAAAGGTGGTTGGCACTAACCCAATAGTCATTGCTCGTTATTCAAGATGCAAAGATTATTGTTACTAAGTGTAAGTTTGTTGTTCTTTGTGTGTTTGGTGGAGAACTTGTTTTGGTGTCTTAGAATTGTTTGTATAATTCATTGAAGTGGCTTAGATTGTTACTAAGTTCTATATATGTTTGTTTCGCCATTGCTTATTGGGTTGTTTGATTTTTATTAGAATGAAAGACAGTTTACTGAGAATTAGATGATTATGCTCATTGCTTATTGGTGTTTGTTAGTTGTTTCTGTGTTTATTCTGGTAATTCATTGTTTTTCTTTTAGATAACTATCATTAGGTTTTTAATTTCTAACTATAATTTAGGTTGAATTTTTATGTTGTTTCTTTTTAATAATAGGTTTCTTTTGAATGATAAGTTCTATATATGTGTTGGAATCTTTTGAAAAAATTCAATACATCAAACTCTATTCAAGTGGTTCACTGTTCCCCAAGTATTAAAGAAACTGTCCAATGGTTGATGAACCACAAATTTATAATGTTTAGATTGTCTTATATTAGCTCCCTAATTTATAATGTCATTTTCAATTAAGCAAGTTGCTATGGGTAAGAATAGGCATTTCTCTCAAGTGTTGCACTTGTTTTTATCTTTGGTAAATTATGATAATTACAAGGCACAAGAATGGAACCATTACGAGGGTGACGTCAAAAAACTATTGCTTATGGAAGAAGTGACACTGACCCGTCTATCATTCACTCTATTTCTTTTTCTTTGGTGATATTTCATATCTGATAACACTATTGCTTACGAAAGAAATAACACTGACTTTTTTCATGGTAATTTGGCTGAGAGAAATGACCTTGCCTATGTTCGAGTTTAAGTGAATCTTCTCCATGGTTTGAATTCCATAGGAAATATAAATTATTTATTCGACTAAAAAAAGAGTTGAGTAGTGATTTCTCTTTTCAGCTTTGCAAAGATAAGTGTTTTGATTCAAATTTATGTTCATAACTTCATTCTCTGTTAAATTACATTGCCTTTCTCAAATGTGTTTTATAGGGGTTCAAATTTATGTTCACGACTTCATGAAAGGAGAAAGAATGATGAGAATCTTCAAAACTACAAAACCCGGAAGCATAAATCTGTAATGTTTTTTTCTTCTCCACTGTTATCAATATAATAAGAAGGTAACATAATATTTTATTTTTATTTTTGTTATCTTACTGGAAATTTTGGGTTCTGATTCTAATTGAAAGAAATTATTAGGAGGAGAATTTTATGTTCTTAAAAAAAAAAAGAAAAAGAAGTAATTGAAATTTGTTATTTTCAAGCAACTATTCGTATTTAGATACACAAAGCTTTCTTGTTTTATAAATTTGTATTGCATTTCAACCGAAGGATGGGTTCAAACTTGCTCCAGCAAAGATACAAACTCTTTTAGGTGAGAATTAGTTGATAAAGTCACTCTTTTAGGTTTTGCATTCACTTTTGATCTTACTTGCTAGCCAAGTGATTTTAGAGCATGTTTGGAATGACTTTTTAAGTGTTTTAAAATATGTTTGTTTGCACTTAGAAATAATAGATTAGACTCAAGTGGGATGGAAACAAGGTAAGTTTTCTACATATTTGTGGCTTAAGTTGTGTGTGTGTGTATATATTTGCTTTCAAATACCAACTAATCATGTATTCTATAACTCCTTGGTATGTTCTGGAACCAATTTGGTCCTCGTTCGATCTATGGTAAGATTTTAAGTCTGCATGCATTCCTCAACCTGTAACATATATTTCGTATTCTTTTTTATGATGATCTTTCTACTTCCTACTTTACCTTTATTAATGTTATCGTATTCTTCAGTTAATTTTGCTAGAAAACTGAAAATCTTGATATCTAGAAACTTGTAAGAAGGTTTAAACTATTATCCATAGACTATAATTCTGTTTCTTAATCTTTTATGTATGTTTTAAAAGCAAATTGGCTATGGAGATTTTACTATTGTTGATTGTAGATGAGATTTTGAAGTACAATCTTCTAAAGAATGAACTTACGTGTAATTTGAACTTGATGTATTTTGGTCAATATTGATTTTGATATAGGACATATAGATCTATATATCTATTGTTAAAGATGTATGTTTTATGAAGTTTTATAGATGGCAAGAATCTATGTTGCTTTCCGTATTGAATTTGAGTTTCACACTGATAAATATAACTAAGGAATTTCATGCAGGTAGCAATTAACATTGATATTAAATCTCCTGAACCATTTCATATCATAGAGGAAATAAGAAGAAAAGCAAAGGAATTAATGTATGGTATCATATTTTGTAAAGACTTGAATGCTTTACACCATTTCTTTCACAATAAAAAAAACAAAGTTAATCATTATGTCATTTTATTTCACTCGAGCCATCTAAAACTTGGAGTTGTTTAGTCCAAAGGTGTCTTAATATCACATTTTTGTTGATTTTCCTATGTTTAGGGATCAAGTAGGGAAGATGAGGAAAAAGAAAGAAAGTTTGAAAGACAAAGGGAAAAGGTATTGTGTTCGAATAATTGATTTGTCAATCTTATTCTATTTAACTAATTGAAGATTATTTTGTTTAAATGAAGTAAATTAGCAAGGGTTACATATCAACGAAACTGGTAGATGGAGTAAATTGAGTATTGATAATGCAATTGTCAGAAATTTTCCATTTATATGTGTAATACTAGATGCATACTATGTCTTCTTTATCATTGATAATGCAATTGATTGCTTATTTTCAACTTGACATTGTTGTATTTTGGTTTAGGTTGTGGAATCCAAGTTTGTATTTGAAGCCAAGATCATTGAGTTTCAAGCTTTCTTAATTAAGTTTGTGTTTCTTGACCTAGAATTTTCATGACCAACTATATATATGTTCAAGGATATATATGTAATTTGTTAGTTCTCTTGATTGAAAGTTTTGCTTGATTCAAGAAACTTAAATAGTTCAATTGACGGAAAACTTAAATTCTTACTTATGTGTTGTTTGAGTTGATCATGTTGTATACCATTGTTGGATTGCAAAACATATGCAATATAATTATATTTGACATTTTATGACAAGTTTATATAATAAATTGGATATTATTTTTTATATAATAAAATACTTTTAAAAGCATTGGTGTTTTAAAAAAAGAACTGTAGGAACTTTTAGTGGCACACTTCAATATGTCGCAAAAGATGTTTGTAACGGTCCCAAATTAACCTTTAGCAATGACATTATTTGTCACTAAAACATCACTTTTAGTGGCGAGTGTAATATGTCACTAGAAGAAATAAATAGTGACATAACATAAAAAGTAAGTTTTTAATAACGCAGAAAACATGCACCACTAAAAATGAAATTTCTTGTGGTTCCATCTTGGATTAAACTCCATGTAGGGGGTGCTGTAGGGGGTGTTGATTTTGATAGTATGAGGTTCCAATTGGGAAAATTGGAACCCTTATACTAAATAATTAAGGGAAAATTACCTTTGTAGATTATCCAAACCTTGATATCTTCTTTTTCTTTCAATTGGGACAACCATTAGAGGTCACCTACTATCCTCCGGACAAAGAACCGGGTTGTGGGACTCAATTTAGTAAAAAAAAATGGAAAGTAAGATTGAGAGAATGGAATTGGAAAAATATATTTGAGATTTTAGGAGTGAGTTATATTTTCTAAAAAAATATTTTCTTTTGGCCAAAAAAATGAAGGAACCCCAACTATTTGAGAATACCCCTATTTATAAGTTAATTACATGCAAAATTGCATGTAATTAAATTACCAAATCTCAACACCTAATATTCCACTAACAATTAGTGGAACT
>JBBPDI010000029.1:22695571-22705757 GCA_037974545.1 Cucumis variabilis | reverse complement strand
GGTCCAAGTAGGTGAAAATGGAAAGCGAAAAAATAGAAACAAGCATAGATTGTTTCCTTTTTTGACTTCCCTAAAGAAGGGGAGGGGAATGGATCTTGAGAATTTTTATTCTTATGCAATTATTTACACATTTGTATATTTCATTTGTAATGGAATACTCTTTTGTGTGTGTGTAAAAAACAATCACTTTTGAGTTATTTGATTCCTCTTTACCTTCTCTTCATTGTTATGAATTTTAATTATCCATAATTTGAGCTTCTCTTCTTGTTAGGGGAAAAACGAACATAGATTACCAAATATCTCATATAAGTAGTGTTTGGTTTCCATTTTGCAGCAAAGATGGATAAAAGAAAATTGAGAATTTTATCCTATGAAACATCAACTTTTAGCAATCTCTTAGAAAAATTTCTTTAATTCTAGACTGGATTTTCCATCATGTCTTGTGAAAACAATGATGTGCATGATATTATAAATCTACATATGCATCTTACTGTACAAGAATTATCAATCTTGATTAAATTATAAAATGAATACTCATGAACCATGTGGTTGGTTTTAACCATACTTTCAAACCTTGAAGTTTTCACTTTAATACTTCGAAAGCAAAGTTTTTTTTTTTTTCCTCAAAACAACCTTGAAATGGCAAGACTTTGTGGTTAAAATACATAGGCGACAAAATTAGTCTTTAAGTGAACAAATTCAAACACATTTGAAAACAAAAGTACTGTCATCATCTAATAATTTTTCCGCTAACCCTCACATATATTTAGATTTGCTTTCTTATGAGAGGAAGAAAAGAAAAGGTAGATTTTATCATATGCTAATACATGTTCTAAACTGTATAAAATGGGAGAAGGTTGATAAACGATGTTTTTCCCTCTTGTTTCTTTTAGTATTTTGTTGTAGGGTTATTTGATGTAATTGTCTAAATTATTAAATAAGATGGTTTGTCATATTTTTTTTGAACTTCTACGTCAAATTAAAAAATATATATATCTTAAACAAAAAAGATAAAAAAAATTACATTATTTTTTCCGTTAGATTTTATTTAAAAAACAACAAACTCTACAAGTTGGAAAGCAAAATCTAAAATTTAAAAAAACTTGAGACCTCTTGTCCTAAAAAATGAAGAGATGCTAGCTGAGTTACTCATGTTATCTTTTATTTTTTTTGCTCTTTTCTTTTTTCTTTGAAACTTTGTTAATTGGCTCTCTTTTCTTTTATTATGAATTTTGTTTGTAACATTATGACATTGTTCCCACATTCTTTCTTTTTCTTTTTTAAACCACATGGGTCCTCAATGATTATTCGATATAATTTATTCTTTTTTTCTTTTTAAAATGTTTTTCAAGCATATTGATGCTATTGATCCCCACATATTGAACACGGTGGACAAACACAAACCATGTGTCTATGTGCTCTTGAGTTTCAAGCAATTTAGTGATTTTTTATAAGTTTTTTTTTTTCACTTTTCAATTTTGGGGTTTATAAATGCAATCAATAAGTTTAGTTTAGTGATGTCACTTTTTTTTTTCAATTTTGTTGTAAATACACACCTAATAAGTTTAGTTTAGTGACGATACTTTTTTTTTTTATCTTTGTTTTTGGAAAATTGAATGAAATGACAAAATTGGTTTACATGGCACGGATGAAATCGGGTTGGGTTGGGAGACATTCTCAACCCAACCCATATTTTTGGATTATTTGGTTGACAACTCGAATAACCCGAATTTAGTTTCTAACCCAACCCAATCCAATCCGTAAAACATGAGTAGGGTTGGGTTGTCGGGTTGTATAGTCTTTTTTTGTTCGTTTCAAGTTTCTAATGGTCATAAAAATTCAAAATTGTTACCTTTAAATTTCAAATATACATAATTCAAAATTTCACACAATAAATTCAAAGTTTATATACTTAAGTTTATATTATATTAATTTGGGTTGGGTTGGGTTGAACTGAATTTTTCAACCCTCCAACCCGAGACCCAATCCAACCCGAAAAAATTATTATTTTTTAATCCAACCCAACTTTTATAATATGGATTAGGTAGTCCGGGTTATTCGGGTTCAACTCATATTCTTACACCCTTATTACATTATGGGAATTTAGCAAAATCTGCGGTAAATAAGTTTTTTAGCAAAATATTTACATGCACATTTATGACTTTATGGTACTTTTGATTTTGCTCCTAATTCCGGGGTATTTCATAGTTTTCACGTACACTATATTTTAAATGGATCTGTCATTGGCAAGATGGTCGAATTTGTAAAATATTTTGCAAACACGGTTAATGGATTATATGCTAACTGAATCTAAGATTTATTTGTTGAAGAAAATTGCAAATAAATCTTTCCTACATTAATGGAATCTCTATCTTTAATATCCCCAATTAATTCTTGGATTATATTCTAATTGAAACTATATCTTTAATAAACATTTATATATTTATTTACTAACTTTTTAAAAATATATATCTAACCAATCTTTAATATCTACTTTACTAAGTTTCGTAAATATATAATTTTAATAAGATTTTCGAAATATATATTTCCAATAAGTTTCAAAATATGTTTGTTTATCTTATTTCTTGTTATTATTTTAAATTTGAATTAAAATAATTATATTTATTTTTAATAAATCTTTATTTAATTGTTTTTCAAAAATATCAAAATATTTCATTAATCAACTTTAAAAAACAGAAAATATTTGGTCATGGTTTTTTTAAAAAAACTGATTTATTAGCTTCACTTTAATTTATCTAAAAGATCAAAAGAATTTTTTCCATTAATTTAAAAGTTTTGATTATTTCGGAAAATATCTTTATTAACTAAAGCTTAAACTATTAACATAATTAGTGTATTCTTCTCCATTTTTACAAACTAAGATACTATCAACTCTTTCAACTTTTTCTTGTTTACTGTGACTCTACAACAAATAAGACTCTACAACAAATAAGGCTGACTTTTTAAGGTAAATGCCAAATGGAATGAAAGTTCACAATATCACGATTATCGTGTTGTTGAGGTTTACATTCCATCTGATTCTTCATTCCAATAATTTGTTGATTATCACGATTATCCAATATCACGATTATTGTGTTGTTGATGTTTTATTGGCTTTGTTGCAATAGTTCTAATCTTATTTGAATTGTTGAAGTTGGATGTCTTGTGGCTTATGTTGATTTTATCAAAATTTCCTCAAAATGATTTATATATAGTATATTTGAATTCTATATTACAAAAACAGAACATTGTGTCCGACAGTCAGATCTGGATTTTGAAGCACTTAAATTCTCACAATATGATATCCTCATTAAAGAAGGTGCACTTTTTAGGAGCAAATCTATTCTAAAAAAATCTATTTATTTGCTTGCTCCCAATAATCATTTTAAGCTTACTACGATTCGGTCAAATCGTACTTTGTTAATATTCGTTGTAAGGATTTGTCTTGTGGTTGATATTTACATGCACTAGTCTATAAGAAAAGTGGTGTGTGGGTAATCCACAAATTCACAAATACTTACCAATGTGTTGTTGACATTGTCAAGGATGATCATAGACAAATAACATCTTAGATGATTGCTGAGTGTACAAAGTCCTTTTTAAAATTGAATGACAAGTTTCTATTTTGTCCATGCGATGTTATTAGCTATATGAAAAGGCATCATGATGTGAATGTAAGTTACGAAAAGGCGTGGAGAGGTCGTGGATTACTTTGAATTCTATTAGGGGTACTCCTAAGTCATCATATGCTCTTTTGTTAGTATTCCCAAGTGCACTAATTGAAAAAAAAAAACTAGGCACCTTAGTTTTGTGGCTTTATTCATGTCAGGAACATATACATTAGAAGAATTTGATGAAGAAGACAGGTTTAAGTATTATTTTGTGGCTCTTGCTGCTTCTTTAAATGCTTGGAATTACTGTTTTCCTATAATATCAGTCTATGGTGCATCTATGAAGAATAAATACTTAGGTACTTTACTTACTGCTTGCACACTTGATGATAATTCAAAAATTGTCCCTTTAGCTTTTGCTATAGTTGATTCAAAGAACAGTTTAATTTGTTATGATCTTGGTTTTTTCGCAACCTTAAGGTGACATTTGGAGAACTTAATGATCTTGTTATTGTGTTTGATGCTCATAAGAGTATATCTAATGGTTTTAGTTCCATGTATCATTTAGCAGAGCATGGTTTATTTTCATTTCATTTGAATAAGAATCTAAGTAAAACCACAAGTCATGTCCAATTGAGAATTTGTTTTCCATAGTTGTGCTAGAGCATATACCATCTTTGAGTTTGAATATCACATGAGAAAAGTTGGACGATATTTTTCCATCTATTAGGCATGAGTTGGAGGAGATTGGCAAATCGAGATGGGCTAAAGCCTTTTTCCAGAGAAAAAGATATTCATTGATGACAATCAATATATCTGAAAGTTTGAAATCATGGTCGAAAGAAGCACGAGAATTGTCGATTATTGGTCTCCTAGAATCTATTCGTAGTTTGGTTCAAAAATGGTTTTATGATCATACTCATTGGAGTTTTCAATGTACAGATCTTTCCACATATGTCAAGGATATGATTCGAGAATCGTTAAACGAGAGTCGAACAATGCATGTAAGACTTATTCCATTATTATTAAGAGAGTAATTCATAACTTACATTCATAATTATTTGTTGCCAAATTTATCCCATAAATCAGCATGAGTTTGAAGTGCATCATGGGACAGAATGGTTTCTTGTCAACATCTAGACTGAACTTGCTCTTGTTGATAGTGGGACCTTGATTTGATTCTATATTCCCATGCATGCATTGTATTGTCCTCAAGGAAGCTTCATATTCATATGTACACTCATCAATTCTATCATGTTTTGAATTTGGCCCTACTATATAGAAAGGAGACATGTCCTATTGGTAATGTAGAACAATTTATAAATATGCACCAAATTGACATTGGTCCCGTTCTTCCTCCTAAAGTCAAATATCCTTCTGGAAGGCCTACGACAAAAAGAATTGCTTCTTATTTATGGAAAAGAAAGCTACATGTTGGTGTAGTAGGTGAGATGGGAGGGGTCATAATTGTAGGTCTTGCAAAGAACCTTTACGACGTTGAGTACTATAGTAGTTAGTAGCTTATATTTTTTGTTGTTGTCTGTTCGTTGGTTAAACTATTTTGGGATTCTTTTTCGTAAATGAATTCTCTTCGTTGTTTAATATTTTGGGATTTGTTTATTGTTATTTCGTAAATGCGATGGAATGAAGACATGACCACCTAGACAGACTATGCGAGCTGCTCCATGAAGTAACGCATAGGACACCTAGTAAATGGAATTAAAAGACAATCACAAGGAAGTTTAACGCGTGGAATGTGGACATGAATTATGGAAATTTTATTGATATTTCGAGTACAAGTACCACTACAAGAAATAGGGTCTTCCCTGATGCAATCCCACGTCGAAAAATTTTTAAAATACGTTAAGGAAGGTTACCCCAACGTCTTAGTCGACGTTGAAAGGCACGTCGGGAAAAGCATGTCGAGGATACTTTCTCTGACGCAGATCACGTTGACGATGGGGAAATGTTCACTAACGCACATTGTAAGCACGTCGAGAAAGGCTTTCCCCGACGTGACGTTGCAAAAATCCTTCCTCGACGTGACAACCGTGCGTCGTAGAAGGATTTTAGTATTATTTTTTGTTTAGTTAATTTATTATTAATTTAATTTAATTTCTTTTTTCTTTATGTAATTATTGTTTTCAATTCCACTTCGCAAGATTAACAAAATTTGTAGTAAATTATGAAAATAAAAATATTTCAATTAATTACAAACAATATACACGAAATATGTTCAATACAAAAACAATTACATAATTCAAAACAATTATATTAAAAAAAACCGAAAGCTATATTATGCTCTAGTGCTCTAGTTCCGGACACCAAACATACAAATGACATAAAAGTAGAGTTAGAATGTCACATATGTAAAATTAAACAAATTAAATATTGAAAAGTACGTACGTCAAGTGATCGCGACTCTCTTTTTGTCTGACTCATCTCCTCGATCATCTTTTTCATCTCCTTCATTTGTCGTGCATGGTCTGCTATTTTTCGATTTTGCTCTTCCTCCCTTCGACGTTGTTCTGCAACCATGCAATTAGCGTGTTCAAGGCTCGCCTTTAGTTCGCTAACCTCCGTTATGTGTGTCTGGTAGTCATACATATTAGAGGAAGATGATGAAGCAGAACTCATACTAGACTTGGGTTTTGGGCCTCAACCAAGACCTTTTGAGTAACCCGATCGTCTTAGCCAAAACAGTCTTGTATATCTCATTCTCAGATAGTGGTTGAGAACCATCTGGGACATGCTGAGATTAAAGTTCCACCATTTGATTCTGCACAATAGAAGCTTGTATGTTTGGAAGATTATCAGACTTAAAAACATAATTGAAATTATAACAAAACAAAAAGTTTTCTTAAACTTACAAAAGCATTCTCTGTTGCTAGTGAATTGAACTCACTAGTACGACTGACGTGCATTTCTCTAAATAACTCAACACGGTCCATCGAGCGATCGTTTAGTTTAGTAAGCTCTTTTTGTCTTTACAGGAACGACTTTGTGTCACTCTTGTGTTTGTAAGGCTGCTGCGCCCTAACAACCTTGCACATATTTGATTGCTTCTACGTTCCAAAAATGACGATGATCAAAAGGTTATACTTTTAAAATAAATAAATAAATAAATGTTAATTGATTTCAACATAAAACTAAATAAATCACCTGAAACTATTGAGTGACGTAATGGTCACAGAGAAAGTGTCAATCTTCCATCCGATCGACCAATCTCGAGGGTGGGTTTGCCTGTGCTTATTCAGGGTTGCTAAACTTCTTAAATTGTCGATGATTACTTGTCCTGAATTCCTTCCACACGGTAAGAATTTGATGCTTAACAAGCCAATTAAGTATTGGATCGTTTAGATCGAACACGAAAAATTGCTACAAAAGAAATAAGTTTCAGGTCAGTATAGCTTTTATAGGTAATTGAATCATATATAAATGTTTATGAATTTACAGACTTGCCGCTAGACCGCCCTTGACGACCTCCATGCATTCTTGTGGTACATCTGCCAACTTCAGGGCCTGAATAGGAAACGTGTCTCGCATCAACACATCGATCGTGCAACTGAAATGAGGGACGTGTGCTGAGACAGGTCTGTCCCATACATGGGGGATTGAAATGGGGATTCTCCCATTTTGCTGTACGTACCACTCAACAACTATGTTTTACAAATGCAGTCGTACTCTCCTTGTAGTGGGAGTAAGAGTCGGTTGAGAGGGATCTACTAAAAATCCTCGTTATTAGATACAATAAGCATAACTAAAGACACTTGAGAGGGATGTACTGAAAATGCTTGTTATTACAAACCTGAAGTGTCGCCCACTGAAGATGTACCATCCGTGTTATCTAACGCATCAAAATTAAGAAAATAATCTTCCGCATGTGCACTGCTCGAAAAGTTAGACATAATTTTTATCGACATAAAAATCAACAAACGTTAAAGAAATGTGTGTATCGCAACATAATTAATTAGAAAAATGACTAAATGTGTATACGTAAAAAAACATTGTTATTTATCATCACTTGACCTGCTTTGATGTGATGATGGTTGTTCGTCATCTTTATTGTTTATGAAGTTGTCCGCGACATGACGTACATTTGGTCTATTCACTATTGTATGATCTGTTGGGATTTATGTCCTAAACTCATAGATTGTAAATATAATCCATTGACCGTTAATAATAAAGTGTTATTATTATAATAATTGTTATTGATTATATTATTAGTTTTGTCTTAATAACCCAAATCCAATAAACTAGCATCCTAAGCTGTTTAATGAGTCTTGAAAAGTATGTAGAGACATACGTGGATCAATGTTCGAGATCAGCTTAAAGGGTCAATAGTATAGGGATAAGGTTGTGTACCTTATCATAGTAACATTATGGATACGACTCACTTTGTATTTGATACAAACACAATGGTCCAAGCGTTCATATAGTTGACATGCGAGTGAGCGTATCCTATGCAATGAGTTTGCATAAGACCAAACCGTGAAATAGTAACCACTAGATGTAATTCCGTTAACTAGTTAGGTTTCTTTTTCACTAGGATGACCTAGGTAACTTAGTCTTAATCCTGTGTGTATTATGAACTCCTGTTGGCGAGGGATTGTCCTTTGATTTGTATGAGTGAGAGTGAGCAGATCGCTTACTCAATAAGCTTATCATTTTAGGGACAAGATCGAGTGGGGAGTTGGAAATATAATTACGCAAGATAGAATTCAGTCTTTTCCTACTTTAGGGTAAGTAGATAAGTATTTCCTTAAATGATGTCTCCAAGTCTTAAACAAAGGGTCCTACACTCTCTATGGCATGAGAGAGATTTGTGTTTATTAGTAAGACCATAAACAAGTTGTTCATTAAAGGAGTACTAGTATTTAGGGATTAGAGGTAACCCAAGGCTAAAATGGTAAATTGATCCAGCTGATGTTACAAAAACTCGTGAAGGACTAACTTACTGTTATTTATCTATATCCGTGGACACAGAAATATATCTATAGTGAGAAGAGTTCAACTGTGAGTCTTTAGTGGAGTGTACACAGAGTTAATAAATATTGATTAATGTGGTTAATGAGTTTAGCTAATTAATCTCAGATCGTTGTAGCTTCTGATTTGTAGGTTCATTAGGTCAATTTCCTAGCTTGTTAAGGGTAATGAGATTTATTTATATTGGTTGTAATTTGAAATGTTAAAATTTACTTTGAGAATTAGTTTAATATATAATGATACATTATAATATAAAGTTTATCAACCTTTTTTAGATAAATTTAATTTTGAATATGATTAAAAATTAATTTATGAGAGATAAAATATTTAAATGAGTTCAAATATTAATTTAATGTGAATTGGATTCTTATTAAAATTAATGGTTATGAGAGAAATTTATATTTAAATACGATTCAAATTTAATTTAAGTTAATTAATTAGTAGATTAGACAATAGAATCTCATGATTCTCTCCTACTCATTTTCTTATTCCAAGAAGGAAAGAGAGTTATAAATATCTAGAAGAAAACAGTTTTCTTTGATAAATTTATCAAGAAAAAAATCCAATACTTTTGCTCTTTGCAAAAAGAAAGGAGTTTCTCTCAAATATCTCTAACTAGAGCCACAACAAAAAAATTTCTACTTCAGAATCACAAATTATTTTGGTCACAATCATATGTACGAACCCAAAAAATCAGTTAACTCAACCCGTACCTCGTCTAATTCTGCCTGTGAGTATGATCTTCGTGTATCAATCTATAAACATGCAAAATAAATTAAATGAATTAACTCAGTATACAAATAAACCAATTAACTCATAAAAGAAATAGTTTGATATATAAACATATAGCATCAGATATGACAATGCTTCCCCAAGTCACAATTTCTCTCATATACCTCATGGCGTAGTATCCACACTCAGTACTCCCGACTTGTAGAGAACACTATATAAAATCAACATATTAGAATAACGAAGTAATCCTAATTGCTAATAGTCTACAAAATATAATAAATTTAAATGTTTATACTTGCCTTTACTGTTCGCCATAAAGTTTGTTTTCTGTTTTTTTTAATGTTCTTTTGTGACTGAAACATCGCTATTGCTCTGTTTTGACAAGATAAGGTTGAATTTTTTTTTTAAATACTATACATGCATAAGAATGAACACTAAATGATATAGAAGATTAACTTACGTGTCAGTTACGTATCTTGTAGTTGACTTTGATGTTGTCCTTAGTGAGTCAAGGTAGAATACTGTATCATCATACACATTTATGGCCAACAGTGCCCAATGACCCATAATTATACAAAATATTAGTACTAGTTTTTTGCAATGCAACTGATAAAATAACTTGACTTATCCAAGATTAAAAGGAGCAAGAACCATTTCGTTAGTTTTTGAGACCATCAATCTACTACATAAGTTTCGAACTCGAGATTCTTGTGAGTGTCCGGCAGAGGTGAGGGATGGATCAACAAAGACGTACTGTACATTTCCTTCGAACCAAGGATGGATGAATACAAGTACCTACAAAATATTATAAACTCGTAAACGAGATACATAAATTTAGATCTAAACAAATGAAATTG
>JBBPDI010000029.1:22666589-22680604 GCA_037974545.1 Cucumis variabilis | reverse complement strand
TTGGATTTGGGTTATTAAGACAAAACTAATAATTTAATCGATAACAATTATTACAATAATAACACTTTATTAATAACGATCAATGGATTATATTTAAAATCTACGAGTTTTAGGACATAAATCCCAACACTTATATGCATAAAATATATATAAAGTAGCATATATTTTACGAATGCTCGAAGTCATTTAGTCTAAATACCTGAGCTTTGGATCAATCAACAAATGCTCGTTGGTGTCTTTTAAAAAGTTTGAAAAATTTTTCACTCCGATGACGTATCAAAAACAAGTGTTCCTAAAGTACACAAGTGTAAGTTTGTGTGCTGATAATAAGAAAGACTTAAAATATATATTGTCAAATGGATGTGTGAATTGATCAAAGTATAGAAATGCGTACTTTTGGTACTTTGCTATTTCATCCACATTGGTGACAATGTACCAATGAAAGAGTCGTTTATCTTCTTGTGATATACTTCATAAATGTGACGCTCCCAATGGCAGTACCTTCTGAATGAATACTTAAAACTCACCAATGACCTTGTCTTCTTCAATGCTATCATCATTTTGATCATCTCTGGTAAATCTGGTCTCAATCCCACGTAGATATCGCGAATAAAAAGTACTTGATTCGTTCATAAGATATCATTCTGTAATAGATTTTAGGACGTGCTTTGTTATGAATATACTGTTTTAGTGTGCGAAGACTTCTTTCAATGGGATCATTCAACTGTAAGAAACTAGACTAGTAACCTTTGTCTCATATGACAAGTGAATTGCAAGGTGTATTATGACACTGAAAAAAGTAGGTGGAAATATTCTTTCTGATTTGAACAATATAATTATAATATTTGACTTCAATTTGTCTAAATCACTTATTCTTTTTGTTTGGATGCACAAATCACGAAAAATCTGAACAGTTCAGTAATTGTTGTGTATACATTTTTGGATAAAAATGCTCGAACACCGATTGGAAGAAGTCAGTGTAGCAGAACATGTCAGTCGTGTATTTTGAGACCTAATATTTTTCCCTCGTTTGTATTCACGCATCGCGAAATATTAGAAACGAATCTATTGAGAAACTTAACTGCTTTCAAGAACTTACAAAACTCAACCCGCTTGTTGCTAGTCAAGGTATATCTCGCATGTGATTTCACCAATTGGTTACCCACTTCTAATAAATGTAAATCCTTTCATATATTCAAATCTTGTAAATCCAATTGGGCATTCGTGGTATCTTTCATTTTTCCTTCAATATTCAATAACATATCAACCAAGTTGTCACAAACATTCTTTTCAATGTATATTACATCAAATTTGTGACGAATAAGCAGTCTCGACCAATAAGGAAGATAAAAAAAATAATTTTCTTAGTCTAATTAACAACTATTTTTCTTTTTCTATCTTTTAACGAAGGATGCTTACTTATTACTGGAAACTCCAACGAATCTAGTTGTTCCAAGATTTCTTGGCCATTCATTACTACTGGAGGTGTTTTATGCTCTGCCTTTTCGTCATGCAATCTACTTCTATGCTAAACATGGTTATCTGGAAGATACCGTTGATGTCCCATGAATGCTATCTTTCCATGTATCCCAAACGATGATCTATACCCCATGCAAATGGGACATGTCTGATACCCTTATGTACTCCAATCAGATAGATCACTATATGCCGAAAAGTCATTAATTATCCACAACAAGACTGCATACAACTGAATTAAGCAATGGCATTACTTAATTATCCAAATGTCCATAGATTTTTTAGTTCCTTAGTAATGGTTATAGATGCACATCAATTTTCCTACAAGGAGATTTTGGATCGAGAATGAGCAATGACATGAAGAATTTTGACTCTTTCATGCATTTCCATGGTGGCTAATTATATAAAATTAACACCACAGGTCACATACTGTAAGGGATACTCAAATGACCGAACAGATTGAATCCATCTAAAGCTAACCCCAAATGAATATTTCGTGGCTCTAAAGCAAAATTGGGAAATTCAGAATCAAAGTGCTTTCATCCCTCTGCATCGGTTGGATGTCTCAACATATCCTCTGTTTTCACTCATTTATCCTTATGTCATCGCATGTCTACTGAACTTTCTTGCCATACAAACAATCGCTATAATCTTGACACCAACAGAAAGTAACACAATACTTTTTGTGGAATTTTCTTCCATGATCTGTTGGAATTAATCTTGTATCGAGACTTACCACAAGTTGAACATTATTGAAAATCCTCAAACTCCTTCCAGAAAAATATGCGGTCCTACTTACAAGCATGAATAGTCTCGTACCCCAGGCACAAATCACGTGATTTAAGTTTGGCTTCATAGAATGAATTAGGGATGTTGGTAGCACACATTCAAAACACACGTTTTATTACCTCTAACATCATATCGAAGAATTTGTTGCTCCAACCATTGAGAACCTTCACATGTATCATTTTAACCAAAAAGTTTAGTGACAAAAATTCTGAACAGTTGAGGCATAACTCACAACTTGTTTGATGTATTAACTCCTTAAATACCACGTTTGTTCAATATTTTTCTAAATCTAAACTTTCCTCCATCTCTTTTACGTGCTCAATACCACCTTGTAAATCATGTAACATACCCAACATTTCATTTTCTTCAGTGAGTGTGTAACTGTCGGTTCCTTCATAAAAAAGATTACTACTATTCGTTCCTTCATCAAATCTTTTTATCCCTATGTACAAGTTCACGGGCTCTCCATGATACACCTAGTTTATATAGGAGGCTATTCCAGTGGTTAATAGATGTCGTCTCACCCTCGAATGAATCCTAGTTCGAATTCATACATTTCTATCTTTTGCAAGCTCTAAAAATTGAAAAACTCCTTCTGTACTCAACAGAAAACCTATCCCTAAGTTTCATCCAACTCTTTTCCATCTCATTAGAAGCCCTAACAAATAAATATGTTATATTAATTTTATACCTCTTTTCTCAAATACTCCAACTATTCAAATTTACTTTACGAATAATTTATGTCCAATCTCTCATTAACTACACGTTGTTTAACGTTTTAAACACTCTAATCACTTCAACCTTTTTAGTTAGGCTATTTAACATTTTCAAAAATAAAAATGCAATTTGAAAGTGAAATTCAAATGCAATTTGAAAGTGAAATTCATATTCAATATCGAATTTGATAAACACCCTCCAATCTCAAATTCAATAAACTCTAAACCATAATTTAATATAACCAATTAAAATTTAATCTAAACTCTAAATACTGAACATTATATCATATACATTTATTAAACTCTAAAATTCAAATATGAAATTGTTGCATATTTTACTACATTCAATACATTTTTAATTATGTATCTAATTCATACATTTTCTAATATATTTTTTAAATTTATATATTTTTTAATTACAATAAAAAAATATACATACATACATTTTTAGTTATGTATATAATTTAAATTCTAAATATAAATACATATATTTTTTTTTATACATACATATGCATACACTTTTCATATTACTTAAAACATGCATACATTTTTCATATTACTTAAAATATACAAATACATATTATACATATTTATATCCATTCAAAATAACAAAATTCAATACAAAATAACAAAATTCAATAAAAATTTATATATATTCAAGTTTTCTAATTTCTCAAAAAAAAAAAAAACCTTGAGTTTTAGCGGTAGACGAGGACACTTTTGACGGTGGCGGTGATAACACTCTCGACTCTCCTCCTCTCCCTCTCTCTCGGACGATTTTGGGTTTCTTTTTGTTTTGTATTATGTTTTGTGTTGAAGGGGGAAGAAATAGTGTGGACTTTCCTTGACGTCGAGAAAAGGTCACTTTCCCCGACGTATGTAGTACATACGTCGAGGAAAGTTTAAATAATGAATTATTATTTGTACTTTTCCTGACGTACCCCTTGCCATCCGTCGGGAAAAGTTGATCTTTGTCACTTCAATACGTCAACTTTTTCCGACATGTGGCAGGAGGCACGTCGGGGAAAGTGTAAATATTAAATTATTATTTAAACTTTCTCTGATGTGCCCCCTGTCACACATCGAGGAAGTTTAAATAATAATTCAATATTCACACTTTCTCCGACGTCTATTTACCACACGTTAGGAAAAGTTGACGTATTGAATTATTACTTACACTTTCTTCGACGTCTCTATGTCACACGTCGAGAAAAATGTACATATTAAATTAAATTTTTTACATTTCCTGACGTTTGGTTCTTATACGTCGTAGGAGACCTCTTTCACCCATGCATCGTTGTCTGCGTCAGCTATAGGTAGTCAACACCAATGCATCTTTTGTCGACGTTTTTTCTGGCGTCAAAATTCTTTCAATTTCTTGTAGTTTAGATTAAGTACTTTTTACAACATTCATCACAAAACTACTATTCATGACTTAAGCAGCACTTGTACTTCTCTCGCCTAGCTACTGTATGCTATGTGAGTTGAGAGTGGCCACTACCAAAATGATGCGATTAGGGAATCACGGTAAGCGATCAAGGCTGCAAATTCAATGTTGGATGTCCTTCGCTATCTAGTGAAGAATAAAATAAAACATTTGAAAGGTTAGACGAAAATGTCTAGTGAGTGGGATCTTTAACCAATCGCCTTAAATAAGTCATGATTGTCTTAATGCGTTAAATCCATTTCGTCAAATCACATAATATGAATAATATACATTATCATTAATGAAACATCGAGTTTGAATTAAACCAAATCTCATGCATTGACGATTCACAATATTTCAATATCATCAATCAATTTCATAAATCATTTTGAAACTTTTCTCATAACTCATGGGGATCATTTTTCTTCAATTATTTTGTCATAGTTCGTATCACATCACATGCATTTATACAATATAATCATCTGGCAGAATCGTTTCGTATGTTTATTTACATCTTTGTACATTTTCCTCAACTTAAGCATTTCCACACTCTTTTGCCAGGTTGTAGCTATTCGAGTAATCTCAACCCATTTAGTAAATTCTGACAATTCTATTATGCATAATGCGTCTTCCAATGCCAAATCACACAACATGTAAAAGACATCTTATTCATGGTCACACAACATGAATAGAGCATTATATTCCAGATCAAACAGTAAGAATAGATCATCTTATCCAAGATCAAACAACAAGTATAATACATTTCATACCAGATCCTATGACAAGTATGAGGCATTCTCATCGCATAAGGTACAAAAGATCATCTTGTTTCAACTTGATCAAAACTTATGCATTTTCTAGAATACATCATTCACTTCATAATAAGTTTAATTCATTTATAAGTCATGTGCATTTTAAAAATTGGAAAGAATAAGATAAATCATATAGTTCGTAGCCAATGTATTTAAGGATTCAAACACAATTTAGAAATCCTTTTTATTTTTGAAACATTTCACAAGGAAAACCATTCAAAGTCATAGTCAAGTAGCTTATTAACCTAGCTTCCTCGACCAAGAGTTTCCTTGTAGCTCTTGAAGACCTTGCTAGAATTTAACTCATTTTTTCATCTTAAAAATCTTGAATATTTCTTCAGTTCTTTCTTAAACAAATTAAGGAAAAAAGCAACTTCAACCTGACCATAATTCCTCTATTTATATGCCTCTCCAGCGAACTTTTTCTTGTTGGAATGATTGCCCATGTCGATGACAAGAAATTGTCCAATATCAGAAAGCCACGTGTCTCTGGCCAATCCTTATACTGAGTTTGAATTTAGCAGTGAGGTCAAATCAGTCACTGTCTTTTTGACACAAGGTTCACATCACCGCTTCTTGGTAAAACAACTTAAGTTGCTTGACTGTTTACAACGTAATCCCTTCGTGAAGGGACCTTCCATCGTTTGATTCTTTCGTGTAATGCAAATGAGTCTTTTCATGAAGTGTTCTCACCGCGGGGCCTTCATTGCATCGGTAGTACGCGATTAGGGCCTCACAATAGCAATCAAAATCTTTTTTTTTTCAATTTAACAAATTCAATTATTTCCCTATTAATCAAGTTTGACTACATTGATTATTTTATAAAATTGCAATTTATTTGTACATACTAGATGACAGGTACTATTATTTTTGAATTAGGTCTGCAGTATTTGACAAAATGTATAACATATGTTGCCGATAGAATTACACTTTATTTTGTGCTATTAAACAATATAAGAAATTATTCATTTTCTATCATGATCACATATTCAAATTTTAATATGTATTTGCTCATATTGATAAGTGAAACTACCTCAATCACGTTTGAGAACTCTTCTTATTCTATGTGAACCCTCACAACAGTAATAAGAATAACCCTGATTAAACAAATAGCTAAACAACCCCAAGAAAGCTAAACAGATTTTAGCTTGAAAAAATTGATCAAAGATTGAGAAGAAAAGGAGAACTTATTTCCATTTTTAAGATTTCAAACTCTCCACAATCTAATTAATAAACTAGATTGAAAGTTCTAAACATGTATTCTAACACAAGAATACAAAGAAAAGCATAAAGCTTGAGAGATAACACTCTATGAGAAATTTCATTCAAACACTCTATGAGAAATTTCATTCAAATTTACGTTGTGTTCAAAATGGATACTACAACCCTATTTATACTAATAAAAAATGTTATATGAAAGGACACAACATTTAATTTTATGTCCTTTCAACTACCCTAATAAATGAAAATACACATTAAATAAGTACATATATTAAAGATGTGAATGAATCTAAAAATGCGAATGAATCTAAAAATGCATTAAAGATGTGAATGAATCTAAAAATACACTAAAGATGTGAATGAATATGAATTTCTAGGTTCATTATGACCCTTGGGTGTCCAAGTGACTCTTGAAGTTTTAACTCTTTATTAAATACCAAAAATCTAATATTTAATCCAACTTGAAGTCTTTTAGCTCTAACTTTTGTTATTGATCCTTAAGCCATAATGATTGTCTATGGATTGGTTTGACTTGGAAAGTTCTCCCATGAATTTCCAGCATGTGCTTCATTTTCCTCTTCATTTGAGTTGGTGTGAGCTTGTTGAGTCTCATTTTCTGCTTTGTTGTTCAACATCTTACCATTCTCTCCATCTTCAAAAGGATTCATCCTCAAATCAAAGTCACCTTCATCAAACAAGGATAAGTCAGCGACATTAAATGTAGCACTCACATGATACTTAACTCAGAGATCAACTTTGTATTCATTATCGTTGATCTTTTCTAAAACTTGAAATGTCTATCTCCTCTTAGATGTAACTTGGACTCTGGTTTGAAAAATGCTCCTTTCGAAAATGAACCCAAACTCAATCTTCTGGTTTTCAAACGAGCGGTATCCTTCCTTGATTTTCACTTGTTTGGCCACCTTATCATTATGCTTTTCAATTCTCTCTTCTACTTGCTTATGAAGCTTCTTGATAAATTCAGCTTTTGATTTAGCATCAAGATGTACAAACTTGTTAGTTGACAATGACAATAAATCAAGAGATGTCTTAGGGATAAAACCCTAGATTATTTCAAAAGGATAATATTTAGTTGTACTATGGATAGCCCTATTATAAGCAAACTCAACAAAAGGCAAAATTTCCTCCCACACGCGAAGATTCTTTTCAAGAATTGTCCTAAGCAAAGTTATTAACGTTCGATTGACAATCTCAATTTGGCCAATCACTTTGTAGGTGACATGTGGTAGAAAACAACAACTTAGTTCCCAACTTTTCCAACAAAACTTTCCAAAAATGACTTGACATCTCTATCACTAACTATTGAACTTAGAATGCAATGCAACCTTATAACTTCCTAAAGAATAAATCAGCAACATTCTTGGGATCATCAGTTTTATGATAGGCAATGAAATGTGACATTTTGCTAAAACAATCAACAACAAAGATACTATCATGTCATTTCCTAGACCTAGAGAGACCAAGAATAAAATTCATAGACAAATCAACCCAAGGTGCGTTAGGGACAGTCAAAAGTGTGTACAATCCATGTGGCCTACACTTAGATTAGCTTTTGGACATGTAATGCATGTATGAAAAACTTTGTGAACATCATGTTGCATATGTGGCCAATAAAAATGACTCCTAAGTGCTTCAAATGTTTTAAATTCAGAAAAATGACCCATTAAACCACCTCCACGTGCTTCCTTTACAAGCAATTCTCTATATGAACCCTTTGGAATGCAAAGTTCATCTTTCTTAAACAAAAATCCATACAAAACATAAAAATTATTTATTGTTGTTCCATTCACACATTTGGAAAACAAATAACCAAAATCATCATCATTTTCATACATTTCTTTCAAAAACTCAAATCCCATTAATTTAGAAGATAAAGTGAATAGCAAACTATATCTCCTAGATAATGCATCAGCAACAATATTTTCTTACCACTTTTATACCTTATCACATAGGGAAATGATTCAAGGAATTCCACCCATTTAGCATGACGACAATTTAACTTATCTTGTCCTTTGAGATGCTTCAAACTTTCATGATCACTATGGATGACAAATTCCTTTGGTCATAAATAATGCTGTCAAGTTCATAATGCGCTCTTACCAAAGCATACAACTCCTTGTCATAAGTTGAATAGTTCAAAGCAGCAGTATTCAATTTCTCGCTAAAATACATAATAGGAATTTGTCCCAGCATTAAAATAGCTCCTATCTCTATTCCACTAGCATCACACTCAATTTTAAATGTATTTTCATAGTTAGGTAATGCCAAACAAACGTGCAGAACTTAATTTTTCTTTCAAAATATTAAATGCCTTTTTTTTTAGGTTCTCCTCATTAGAAAACATGTTTTCAACCATTTCAATCAGTGGTGCAGCAATGATACTAAAGTTCTGAATGAACCTTCTATAAAAACGAGCTAAGCCATGAAAAGATCTAACTTCACAAGAATTTTTAGGTTGTGGTCATTCTTGGATAGCTTTAACTTTCTCATTATCAACTTCAATACCATTTACAGAAATAACAAACCTAAGAAAGTTAATCTTATCTAGACAAAATGCACAATTTTTCATATTGGCAAACAACTGAGCTTTTCTCAAAACACACAAAACTTGTTTAACATGTTCCACATGCATTTTTAAGGACTGAAATAAATCTAAATATTATCAAAGTAAACGACCATAATTTTTTCTATGTACTCACGCAAAATATGATTCGTGAGATGCATAAACGATCATAAATTTTTCTATGTACTAGGTGCATTAGTAAGACCAAAAGGCATAACTAACCACTCATACAATCCATGCTTAGTCTTAAATGCAATTTTCTATTCATCACCAACTTTCATCCTAATCTAATGATATCCAGACTTAAGATCAATTTTAGTAAATAAAATAGATCCATGCTATTCATCTAACGTATCATGAAGTCTAGGTATAGGGTGACGATATTTTACCGTAATCTTGTTGATGACTCTACAATCTACACACATTCTCCAAATTCCATCCTTCTTTGGAACCAAGATGACAAGAATGAAACAAGAACTTAAACTTTTCCTCACATATCCTTTTGCAAAAAATTATCCCATTGTTTTTTAATTTCTTGTCCTGGTAGGGTTAGCTCAATAAGCTGGCCTATTTGGAATGACAGCTTCGAAAAAGAAGTCAATTTAGTGCTTAATTCCTCTAAGTGGCAGCAACCCACTTACTATGTCTTTAAGAAAAATATCCTTAAATTTCTACAAAAAAACTATGAAAAACATTGGACAAAGAAGCATTTTAATCATTAATTAAAAAACAAGGGCCTTTGCACAAAAGTACAAAGATTGTTTTTGTGAAAAACAAACCTCTCTATTTCTAGCTATTAGATTCTATGTTCTTTTCTTTCTCTACGATGTTTTTTTTCACTCCTTTCTTTTTCTAGACATTTATTTTTCTCATTCTCATCAAGAAAATTATTTTCTCTTTTGTTTTTTTAACTCAAAGTATTTTTTTTCTTCTTTCTCATTTTTTTCTAATTCCACTCTTATTTTCTCTAACTTGCATTACTCATCATACACATCACTAGTGGATAAAGGAAGAAGAATAGTTTTTCTACCATCTTTGTTGAATTTGTAGCGGTTAAGATAACCATCATGAATAGCTTTTCTATCAAATTGCCATGGTCTTCCCAACAAAATTTCTCCAACGTGCATAGGTTCAACATCACATAAGATACTTTCAATTTATCTTTCAATCGAAAAAGTCACAAGACATTGTTTATTCACTCGCAATTTCCCACTATTGACATTAAAGTCTGTAAGGGTCTAGGATGTGGTGTTGTTGACAAATCCAATTGTGACAAGTAATGTACTAACAACATTAGTACAACTCCCACCATCAATGATTACACAACATGCCTTTCCATTCACATGGCATTGAGTATGAAACAATGTTTCCCTTTGCTCCTCAACTAGGATCTTCTTTATCTTGAGCACTTAATGCTCTTCTAGTTACCAACACATCTCTAACTATTGGTTCTTTGAAACTTCCATCACTAGCCTCTCCTACTTCAACAATTTCTTCCTTACCCTCTTATTAAAGATGTGAATTAATCTAAAAATGCATTAAATATGTGAATGAATCTAGAAATGCATTAAATATGTGAATGATCTGAATTTCTAGATTCATTATGATCCTTGGGTGTCCAAGTGACTCTTGAATTTCTAACTCTTTTATTAAAGACTGAAATTCTAGCATTTAATTCATCTTGAAGTCTTTTAGCTCTAGCTTTTGTCATTGAGCCTTGAGCCATAATGATTGTCTCTTTATTGGTTTGACTTGAAAAGTTCTCCATGAATTTCCAACATGTGCTTCATTTTCCTCTTCATTTGAGTTGGTGTGAGCTTGTTAAGTTTCATTTTTTTGCTTTGTTGTTCAATATCTTATCACATATATTTATATACCTTTATGTGTACAGAAATTTATAATTCATGTGCTCGGCTTTCCAATAAAAAAATAAAACCATTTAGATGTATTTGTTAAAAAATCAATAATAAGAAAGGTTTCCTAAATAGTTCATTGAATCATAATCAGGGTTAAACTTTATAATAACCAATAAAACTAGGATGTCCTAAACAGTGTATATGTTGGGTATTGTTATAAATAACAAACTTGGCTCACACACAAAAGGGTAAAAAGATTGGTCATCAAGATATGATACCATTCACAATTTTATGATATCGATTTGTCTATTAAGGTAATGTGTGCAAACATATATATTGTTTCAAAGTTAACCCAATAACATCGAAATAAAATAGTTCCAAATATAAGATGCAAAGTCTTCAAAATAATTAAAACTTTGAAATCAAAAGTTTTCTAAACAATTCAAGTTAACACTAAACAAGTTCTCACCTATAGATTATTTCATAAAATCCTACGAAACATAGATAAGCAGTATCCTAAATCTATGTATTTATTAATAAGTTGTAATCATTGTGAGCTAGGGATATATCATCCTTTTTACTCAGGTAGAGTGTGTTTCATATATCTAGAAGTTATGTAAGTATATCAACTTTGCGAGATACCCTATTATAGTTTATTGGTATTAAATTCAACTCTTTATTTTGCAATTAAATACCTCTATGTTTTCATAATCAGAAATTGATGACTAGTATTATCATTTAGGAATAAGATACTTTTTGTGTGATATGTAACCATAGTTACCTTAATTGTTGTTTTCAAGTATTGTATATTTTGCGTACAATGTATTTTATTGTACATGGATAGCTTAGCAATACCTTACAATGTAAGACTACATTCTCATTATTTTGAATGCTTTAAAAGATGCTATTGAATTCTTCCACACCCACAATTCACACATTGAAGATATGGTAACTGATATTTTATAACACTCGGTATTTTAGTAAACTAAAATTATTTCGAGATAAACCAATGTAGAAATATACTGTCTTCTATAATAAAAGGTCAGTTCCATGTTTGTTTCCTCAATCATTCATAAAAAGATTCACGGTTCCAATAATTCTCTCTTACTAAAAGATTGAACCTGTTTTTTAAAACTTCCAAAACTATATAATTTTGAGATTTTCAAATCCAAAGTAACTAGTCTTTCCCGGCAAGTCAAACGAACAAAGGCATTGCTTGAGTATTGTCACTGTTTTTTATTTGTGGGCATATTTTTCCTCAACCCATTTACCTATACTTTCACTGGCTCCTCTGTTACGCCTCTCCACTTTATCATTTGCACTCATTTGATATTTGCTCAAAAAACAAAAACACAATTGTGCTAAATCAATTCTTGATTTTTGGGTTGTGTTTTTATATGCAAAAGTTCACATAGTTGACTTTTTGATTGAAAATGAGAAACATACTCTTCTAATTAAACCAAATCTGCTAAGCTCCCCCCAAAAAACTCCATTATTAAAAAAAAAAAAAACGACTTGTATAACTCCATAAGATGAAACCCCCAAGAACATAGAAATTTTTGAAATCTGAACCATACTATAATCAGAACTCACAACATTTTGACTATCAGAATTGAGATGACCTCAATCCAATCATAAACATTGTATTGCCCCAACAGTGCCAAATTTATGTCAAAATGCATCAAAAAGGAGGGAATACAAAATGATGATTATACAAGCATTGGGTCTAAACTTTATTCCTCAAGCAAACAACAATTTCCGCAACATATCACACACTTGGAAGATTAAACCATCTCGTCCTCAGGCAATTCATGAAGATTTCTTCACCGTAGCAGACTTAATAATGTCAACAAACTCGGGCTAGTTCGTAAAAAAAATAGAGACAAGTCAGTGACAGAACAAATGAACAAAAGTGAATGATGGAAACTTATAAGAAGAGTTAACCTTAAGAGAAGCTCCTCCAACCAAAAATCCATCCAAGTCAGGTTGTGCTGCCAGTTCTTTGCAGTTTGCACCGTTTACAGAGCCTAAAAGACAAATTAAGAACTTAAACAAGTCAGTCCCACAGTTAAATAACCCCAACAAGAAATTTTGTATTTAGGCTTAGTAAATTTTGTTCTTTTTAGCTAATAAAAAAGAAAATCCTAATTATTATTATTTTTCAAAAGTAAATAAAAAGTCTCAAGGCCCATGGCTTTTGACCTTGGGGCTTATCACATAAGATGTGCCCCTAACGTGTGTCACAGTCATACTTGTCCAGGGTGGCATTTGCCTATGACCGTGCCTAAATACCCCCAATTTATCTTATCTTTATGTCTTGTATTTAGTTTAGATAGTTGCTTTCCTTTTTAAATCATAAAGCTTAGGTGTGACGTTTCGACATTTTCATATGCAAGCCTACCAAAACTGAAAATATTAACAATGTATTATAGAGGAGACATAGTAGTTGAGTCCTCGCCCAAGCATTCTCGCACTCTTTACATGCAAATCTTTTCCCTTGCGACTGACAATCTTCATTGAATATTATAACGTTAATTTCAATGAATTTTTTTCTCTCACGTTTTCTCAAACATTTTCTCAAGAACGTGACTAGAGACTGAATCGTACCATGAGTTTGTCTACAGCTTTCAGATATCGATCGACTAACTTGTTGACTCGGTCGAACAAGTGCTGCACAATCACTCGCCCCGAGGTTGAAAGGTTGTAATTGTGACAACGTGCGCCTAATTTAATACATAATGCTTGTGTATTGTTATGCACAAGGCATACAGTGGTCTTCAAAGTTCTTGTGGCAAGTGAGATAAAAGCGGGACCCAATGAACAAAGAAAGAGTTCTAGGGCATGGACTTAGACCACAAAAGAACTGGGTAAGCTTCTTAACACATCGCACACATTCTAATCAAATTGAGGTTTGTATTTGGTTGTTTCCTGAAAAGTACTCCCCCTCCCACGAATGGTCTATGGTTACATCATGCTTATGTGGGTTTGCGCTCTCCATTACAAAGGCTTCCTCATCAGTATGCTTGGATTTACAGTTTTCACCACCTCGACAAAATATAGGAAAAGAATGCACAACAAACATGTCAATCTTTTTTCATAAAAGCAAAGAGGTTACCTCCATATATAATTCTAACA
>JBBPDI010000029.1:22563896-22614411 GCA_037974545.1 Cucumis variabilis | reverse complement strand
TAGCACTCAATATTAATGTATAGGTGTAGACTTGTAATGCATAGGTAGTGAAAACAAATATTTAAGAAATAGGAAAATACAAGAACTTCTTTCAAAAGTTTAGTTGCATTTCTTTTTAATTTTAAGTTTTAAAATGTTCAACAGTTGTTTGTTGAAAGAGTGATTTCAATTTAATCCTAAAATTATAAGATGTTATAATTTTATTATAAAGATTTGTGTTCTTTTTTTTTAATTTTATTTTAAAATTTAGTAACAAAAAGAACTTGCATATATGATCTGGTTACTATATTTATATTTGACCATTTAATCATTCGAATATAGTTTGTCATAAGATAAGTTCTTATTTTTTTTTCAAATCAATACTCTTGAGCCTTTACTTTTACGTAGTTACGATGAAACATGCAATATAAGAGTTCATTTAATGGTGAAGAATTTATAAATTTTGTTGATGTGAAAGACTTTATGTCAAGGAAATGAGATAAGATGCGAACGAGAGTTAGAGAATACATTTAATCATTTGAACTTTAATTATAACTAATGTTATTTACGTTAGTTTTCTCTATATCTATACTATATATAAAAGCCTCAATCTGGAGAAATTTTTTTCTCTTCATTATGTCCTTAAATTTATTATTATTATTATTTGTTGTAATTCACTTTTTGGTTTTTTGATAAATTTAAATTTTGTTTTTATAATATAATTAATTAGAAAAAATTAATAGTTTTTATTTTTAATTCTGTTTTTTAATATAATTAATTGTTGAAGATTAATGGTTTTTCATTTACATTTTAAAAATTAAATATTTTTTTATAATATAATTAATTAAGAAAGATTAAATGATTTTTTATTTACATTTTAAAGCTTAATTAAAAATTAAATATATTTTTGTTTTTAATTTTATTTTTTAATATAATTAATTGTGAAATACTAATGGTTTTTCATTTACATTTTATAAATTAAATATTTTATTTTTGTAATATAATTAATTATGGAAAACTAATGATTTTTCATTTACATTTCTTCAACTTTCATTAAAGAGCTTCATTGATTTCTCTCTACCAACATTATTGAGTATTTTATTCCATTATTTTGTTATTCGTTCTCTCTCAATTTTTTCTTCAAAAGTTCAATATTTAGTATGTGAAAATGGAAACCCATTTGAAGAAGATCGAGTGCATATGAAGAGAAGGTAAAGATGAACTTGACACCCCTAAGACCCTAACTCATCTAGCTAGCTATGCATACTCAAGAATAAGATAAAATTATTTATTACTTGGGGTTTTTCTTATTTCTTTAAGTAACATATGAAATAGAAATGATGGGGTGTGTTACTCACATGGAGCTAACCTCTTTAATTTCTATGAATATATATTTATTTTTCTATAATATATATAAAAGCATAGGTGGGGAGTCATTTTTTGTTTCAACTTTGTTCTTTTGTTATAAGGTTTTTTTCATTACTATTTTGGTGGCACTTTTGTCATTTAAATACAAAAATTAATGTAGTTAATTGCTATATTAAATTAACTCTTTTCTCTCTTATTAACTCTTTCTCCCCCAACCTTTTAATCTCCTCCTCTTTGAAATTTTTTAGTATAAATATTTTATTCTTTTCTTTCATTCAAAATCATAAGTCACAACAAAAAGCTAAGATGTAAAGAAGAAATCAAATTATCATTCTTTGTGTTCTTTTTTATTTTTTTTATTTTTGTTGTATTTATTTATTTCTATATATAAATATGTTTGTTTGTATTCTTTTATGAATGTTTAAATCACGTAATCTTAGATTTTTTTGTTAGAATATAAACTTGTGATCCAAATATATGTTTGTGGGTATTTTTTCATGAGATATGTTTGAGTCCTACAACCTTGAAGATTTTTTTTTAGAATGTAATAATAGGGAATCTTGAACATTGTAAAAGAATACATTTTTTGCTCATGTTTTTTTTCATTTAATTAAATTTTGTTTTTTATTAGAGTTGTTTTATTAATAAATTGGGTGTGGTTAATACATTTTTGTGTTTGAGTTATGTAACTTTTATTATAATCTAATTATTAATTATATTTTAATGCATTATATCGAATGCATTAAATATTAAAACATTAACATAAAATCACTTTAACCCTCTTCATTTTCCACTTTCATTTTGGATTACCTTTTCATCAAACATTTTTTCTTCAATGAACTCATTATCAAATAAATTTAATGATAACAATAATAATGTGTATCTTTTATATATATATATATATATATATATATATTAAATGAGGTATATTTTGTACTTTTGAAAATTAAATTTGTTGAATTTTGTTTTATGTAATTTTTTTTATTAACTTCATATTTTTTACATTCATTTAATAAGTTAAAAAAGACACGTGTACTGTACGTGTTGAAAGACTAGTATATCATACAAAGAGCATAAAATCGAGAAGAACTTAGCCTCAATGAATGTATTGATACATTCAAATTAGAAATGGTTTAAGGAAAGGAAAGCAGGTGTGGTTCAAAAGTTTAAAATATGAATATTATTAATTTAATTAATAAAGGAGAATATTGAGGGGGTGTCGGTTGAAGATGATTAATAATTAAATGTGAAAATGACGAAAAACCAAAAGTCAAAAGAGAATATTACCTGGTGGAGTGCATGCACCACCACAATGACTTCTCTACCTCTCTTCATTATGTGAAACACCAATCATTTATAATTTTAATTATTTCTTCTTTTCCTTTCCTTAATCAAAACCCAATTCGAAAATATTAGTTAAACTTCATATTCAAACCGACACATTTCATAATTTTACCATTTCTCTTTTACTTCCTAATTTTACCATTCCAAAATACATCCTTTTAAGAATCTTTTTTTTTCTTAATTTTAAAATATAAGATTTTATTACTGAATTTTGTGTTTTTGTTTTTATTTTTTCTATAAATTTAAAAATGGCAGAGGTGTTTTGAGTTTTATTTTTCTTTTTATCACCAACAAACTCATTTTTTTACCTGCCCGTGCCAACTAAAATGCTTGCTTTCAATTATTTAAATTGAGAATAACTGTTATAGCTAAATTCAATAAGACTCATAACAAAGTCTAAGGAGGCAAATATTATCCACGAGGAGAATCTAGTGAAGCTTACTAGCTTGTGAAAAAATTATTGTATTAACAAAAGTAAAAAGGTAAAGATACTTTAATTTAAAAAAATTATATGAAAAATGTGAATACAAAAGATATTGTATTTGCTATTTAATTTTCTGTCTAGAATCATTAAATACACATTTCGTAGAATCATTGAATATGTTGGGTGGGTGTAAAGTTATTCAATATTCAAATATGTACTTTCAATAACACCCGTAGATACAGAATCAACAACCACAAAAACAAGACATATAGATTGGAGGATGTAAAAAATTTACCTTGAATACATTGTACAAATTCTTGAAATAGAGATGAAAATGGAGCATATCCATCAACAACAAGATAATCGACATATACGGAAGATTCAATCCATCTACCATAAAAATATTCTTTACTCTTTGTAAAGCCATAACAAAAACTTGATCGTTATAATTCTATTATTGTCTTCCAATTGTATAACATACATAAGTTTTTAGAATATATTGTCAAAGATGTAGTATAAAGAATGTAATTAATACACAAATAATGTTAAAATAAATAAGATATAATCTACAAATTAGTTTAAAACAACATTAAAATAATAATAACAAATAACATAAATAACAATATTTAAATAACTTATACAAAATACATATTTTTGAATATTTTTTAAAGATAGAATCAAACGCTAACTATAAAAATCTGCTAACAATTTCTTAAATACATTATATGGACATGTAAAAAATAAGCATATAAAGATATAAGTCAAAATAATAAAAATGAAAAAGATAAAGATACACATTTTCAAAACTTATTACTAATACTTATTTCGGAAATTCAAATCTAAATATATAACAATATTTCAAATTTGTTCTATATTAGTTAAATATATTAAATATAGATTATGAACATGTAGAAAATATATCAATATAATTTTAAATAATAAAAAAATAAAAAATATATTTTTAAAACTTATTAGAAATACATTATTTTAAAAAATCAATACGTTGGAATCTAATTAAAATATATATATATATATATATATATATATATATTATGAATGAATTAATTAATTATAAAATTTTATTAATTTATTAAAAATTGAATTTCTGATATAATGATATAACTAATTGAGAATATGAATATTAATTTAGGAAGAAATTTGTTGCAATTTTGTCCAAAAAAATAAATATCAGGTTTTTTAGTTAGAATTTAACAAATTAATTGGGTTTGTAAAATATACTGGATTTAAACCACCTTTCCCTTGATTGATACATTAAGATACACTGGAGTCTGAACCTAAATTTAAGCCCAAGCCCATGTAAGACCTAATGAAAACTCTATAAATATAGACCTTACTTCATTTTGAGGAGAAGAATTGGTTATAAAGAACTAAAGCTTTGGTGATTTGAAGATTAAAGTGTTAGAAGCTCTCAAAACTTTAAAGTTTTAATCAATCTCCAGATTATAACCTTTTAGAAATTTTTTTTTGAAGATTTTAGAAGATTAATCCTTTCTTGAATTCTAAAAGATTGAAGCTCAAATTGATATTAAATTTACAATTTTCTAAAGACGAAAGTACTCAAGTTCTGAACACTAAAACTTTGAAACTCTTAAATTCTAAAGATTTAGGCTCTAAATATCTTTAAAATTCATATGATCAAAGCTCTAAATATTAATTTGACTGAAGTTTTAAAGTTGAAGCCAAAGAATGATCCAAACTTATCAACAAGCTAGAGGTTGATTAAGAAGGTCGATCATCTAGAAGGATCCTTAAACCCAAAAAATAGTTATTAAAAAAGATTAACAAATTTAAAAGATTAAAATTTATTTTTGAAGAAAAATGATTAGATTTTACTCACAATATTAAAATTAATAAAATTACACAACGTTCAAATTACACGAATTCATTTTTTTAAAAAATGTTGAGTGAATAAAAATGTAGTAAAGAAACACAAATGATCTATAAAAGAAGCTTAGAAAAGCTAGAGAATCCATGAAGAAAGTTCAGTGGAGCTTGAGAACCCATAAAAAGCCAAATGGTGACTTTAGAGAATCTATAGGAAGCTTAGACAGAATTTAGGGAGGACCCATAGTAAAAGTTCAATAGAATTCGTATGATTCTTGGAGAATCTAATAGAGTTTGAAATTAATAGTAATGGTGACTGAAATTCATAAAATTAATGAAACTAATTTAATTACAATTATTTTAAATTAATTTATCTAAAATTCATATAAATTACTAGAAATTTGTATTAATGAAAGTTTCAAAAGTAAAAATATAAAATTAAAAAATTATTAAAAATAGAAAACCTGGCCAAATATTTATGGTTCCTAAAATAAAGTAGTAAAAAGAGTGTAATATGCAAAAGAATTATAGCAAAAGAATGTAACATCTGAAACTTACTAATGAAGTTAACTATACTTACTAGCCATTGACAATCGGGTATTTTTCCCTTTACAAAATTATTATAATTAAACTCTCGAATTGTACTTTATTATATTTACAAGTTATTGAGAAACTTATTCATGAAGTATAAATGTTTTCTTAAATAAAATCCACTTACTATATAAAATGGTTGGAATTCGGCAGATTTTCAAACTAAAAGAAGTCGGGTAGCAAAAGTAAAATTAAATTTAAAACTAGTTTGAAGATATGTTATATATATTATTTTGTCCTTTTTAGTAGAAAAGTAAACACAAAAAGATGAAGCAAAAAACGATATAATAATATGTTAAGATGTTAGTGAGTTCTACGTTAAAAAAACAAGTGAGACTCACACTAAATAAATAGAAAACTTTTCTCATTATCCATTAAATTTTGAGATATAACCTCATACAATCAAACATAGCACATACTCTAGAATGCTAACTAAAGTTATGAAATTTATGGAAAAGGATAAAATTACAATGAAGTACGAAGAGGCGACAACAACTTAATTAAAATTAAAAATAGATTTTCTCTTCGTTTTTAAAATTGGTTAAAGTATTTCTTTTTAAGAAGATGAAAAATATGGTAAGACAATGATGAAAAAAAATAACCAAAATTTTGTTTTTCAAATAATGGAGTGAATTCTTCGTTTTGTTTACGAAATTGAAATAATGATCACTACACTGATAACACCAAAAATATCTTATAGCTTTGGTTGATAACTTTTTTTTTTTAGGATATAGTTAAATAACTAATTAACTACCCATATTATATATATATACATATATATTATGAAGAGGCTTTATTCCATGTCAACAACATCCATCAGCACAACCCAATCCAAATGCTACTCAATCTTAACCCAAAAAGAAGCTACACCCATCAGACGCTCAAACATGTGGAACATGAATTGTTACATTGGTCAATGCTAGCAATCATTGAAATCAAACATAAAAGGAAGCAAATACACCATTTTGTAAAACCATCCTACAAGACTTTAACCACCTCTTCTACTAAAGAGTTTATATGCAAAATATAAATAAATACATAATAAACTAAATTATATCTCAAATTTTCACCTTATAAATTAGAGCTAGTTAAATGAGCAATCAATCAAAAGTACCAAATAATACAGTAGAAAAAAATGAGACGACGTTGAAAAATATATTGACTTATCTTAAACTCGAACGTCTTATGTAATTGCAAGTTTTATTATGATGAAAATTGCAAGGAAATCCAAATTTATACTCTAAATCTCTCTCGATAATCCAACACGAACTATTTGAATTTACCGTAAAAAATCGAATTCAATAACTTAAAATAACTAATAAGAGAAACACTAAAAATTAGACATGGAGCTTCGACTTTTGGGAACAAATGCTCTCGGCATTTCTTCAAGTTCTTTCCTCAAGCATAAACATATAATCATGTATTTAGATTGTCGGCCTATGTATTTAATGGGCCAAGCCCAATTGCTTTGAAATAAATTGTTGCCTTTCATTTCTTCTTTTAACAATACACCTCTCCAAAACCGATTACATTATGGAACAATGGGTTAGAAAAAATGAAGTTTTGTCTCATAACACTCTCCTAACATACAATAAGAAGAAACAAGTTTGTTCTTAACTTAAAATGGAAATACACTCAGAAACAAGTTTGTTCTTTACTTAAAATGGAAATACACTCCAGCAAAAGTTGGGTTGAAGTATGAGAAATATGGTTAAATACATAAAATTATACAAATAGATAAGAAAAGTTACAAATAAGGATCAAATATCCTAAAATGCATAAATTACAATTACACCTTCTCTCAAACTCAAGATGGTAGAGTAATAGTCAACTTGAGTTTGATACTGACTGAAGCGACCGGATAACAGAGTTTTAGTGAATATATCTGTAGGTTGCTCAGTAGTAGAAATGGAGCGTAAGAGAGGAGTGCTGCTCAAAAGATGGTGGGGAACAAAAAGTGACAATCGTTCTCAATGTGCTTGGTGTTGGGTTTTATGTCGTAAAAATCGTATTTACACTACAACAAATAAGACTTTTAATAGCCCATAAGAATAGTTATTTTAAATCGAGCTATTGAAAAGAAAAAAAAAAGGAAATAGAAAATAATAATTATATTCCACACGCACCCAAATTTCACAATTTCATCTTTTTTTTCGCTCACACGACCGCGCGCGACACCACCCTCTCAAATGAAAATTTCTCATCTCTTTTGCCAACCTCTCACAACTGTTCAACTGTGTTGCCCTTTTACGATTATCGTTCAATCGACAACGGTGACATTTTCATCTCTATCTGTCGTCTCTCTTTTTGTCTTCTATCTATTCATTGTCTCTTTTTGTCGTCATCTCTACAAGGCAACTCACCACATGGGTTTCACTTAGGGTTCTTTGTCTACCAGCTCGCTCTCTACTGTTATTAGATGCTTGAAGCTAATGATTTGAGGTTAGTCTTCTTCTTCCTTTCTAGGTTAGACACTTGAAGCTACGTGCATATCTAAGTTTTAGCAAAACTTTTGATACGGGAGAGAGGAGGGGGGGGGGAGCTAAGGA
The DNA here is from genome assembly GCA_037974545.1 of Cucumis variabilis. NCBI lineage: Eukaryota > Viridiplantae > Streptophyta > Magnoliopsida > Cucurbitales > Cucurbitaceae > Cucumis > Cucumis variabilis. The sequence continues at coordinate 22,606,311 of JBBPDI010000029.1, read as the reverse complement.
ATCTCATATTGTCCACTTTTTCATGGGTAAGTAACTTGAAGTCTGGTTCCTCATCCTTAATGACCTTAATGATTTTTGGAGCCATTTACTTTGGATGATTATGGATGTTTTTTATTTTACGTCCACTCAGTAATCAATTTAAGTTCAAGTTTAGTACGAGTACCACAATTAGCTAAACGTTCAATCTTGGCTATGAAACAAGAATAAATTATCACCATTGGATTTCTAGTTCAATCAGTCAAGCAAGGAAATATTGATGTTTGGACAATCTTTTCTTGACATAACTATCTTATATTTTCCATGATTCAACTTTTCAATCGTGTTGCTTGACGTTTTACAAGTTTCATTTCATCGATTTTGTCACTTATGTTAAGGTGTAACTGATGATTTTTTAAAATCAGCAATGAACATTAAGATTTGTACAAGTTGTAACTAAGACAATCAGATTGAATTGTTACCATAGAAATAATTGAGAAATTGCATCAAATGACAAAAACATTTAGAAAAAAATAGCCCATGACACCTCTTTTTTTTGCATATTGCGAATATGATAAATATGATAAATAATTAATGATATCAAATAGCTATTAGACAACTATCAAATGACTACCAGAGAGTTATTGACTTTTAAATTTGCTATTTTTGCAATTTAGAAAATATAATAACATGAACCCTGTTATCATAAAGTTTTTTGCCATTTTTGCAAGCGCCTCAAAATAATTTGTGTTTTGTACAGATTAGTTACTTCAAAAGATCTATTATGGCATAATGCAAATTTTCTTAGCATAGATCAAGTTTCTGCTGTTGAAGATTTTAACCTGTCGTAGACTCTATGTTACTTTAGTATTTCAGAATAGAGCTATGTTACTTACTTACTGATATATGGACTTTGTAAGCAAACAATTCTTAACTGAAATGGAACTGTTCTAATGGTGTTCGTGTTTTTTTCTTTCCTACATTTTGCTAACATTTTAATGCTCATAGATTTGAAAGCCTTTCAGTATTACATAATTATTTTCATTGAACTCTGTAATTTTTTCGCTTCAGGGCTGTTTATGGGAGTGGTTTACCCACGATCACAATCACTTCCTATATCCCACCCAAATTAAGTAATATGTGCCAAATTTTTCTCACCTTAATTACTAGTTTGACAGCACCAGGGAAAATAGTTTTATTCATTTTTGTTGCTGAAATTTTATTTGTTTTTGTCAATTGTTGTGGTTCAGTATGAACTTCATGTTAGTTAATTTCAATCTCTTTATATTCTAAACTAGTCATCTTCAAATAAAATTTATTTGTGTTTAGGGAGTGAATACATAACAAAAAAGACTAGATGAGTTGTGGGCAAAACAGTTAGTATTCAAATGCTTTGGTTTGTAAGGATAGTGTGCAAATGTTCCCCTCTTTCATTTTCTCTTTTTTCTTTTCCCTTTTCCTCGATACTTGTTGTGATCTATCTTCTGCAAAAGGGCTTCAATCCTGCACTTGTTAAAGAAATGAAAAAAAATTAGTTACAACTATCTTTTTTTGATAGAATAGGAAGTTATTTGTTTCAAGAAAATAACTAATAAACATATTTAAGTCTTGTAGCCTTAAGGAGAGAAACACATAATAAATTCATGGAGAAAGAGAAAGAAAAATATATGTTCATTTGTGTCTTGAATCTATTTTCAAAAAGAAATGTGGAATAAAAGATTCTTACTTTCTTTCAAGAATGGATGTAGGTTGCTTGCTGAACCACTATAATCTTCATTTTGTCTACTTTTCTCCTCTCTTCATCTTCCATTGAGAAACTCCATTGAAGCCTTTTTTTTCTTCCTTTCTCTCTCGCTGAAGCATGTAATAACATTAAGAAAATGAAAGGAAAGGAAAGTGACAACTTGCAAAATAAGTTGAAAAGGTAAGAGAAAAAGAAGAGGGTAAAAAGATAATTCTTGCATTTATTTTTCCTACTTTTTACACTTGTCCTAAGGTTACTTTTTCAAATATAGAGGAAGTATTTGTTTTATTTTTCTTGAGAACTGGTATCAGAGCCATCAGAAGGACAGAAAAAAAATGACTACTACAAAGTACGAAATTGAAAAATTTGATGAAAATTGAGACCTTACCTTGTGGACAAAAGAAAAGGTAAGGACACGAGATTTCGAAGAAATGTAATTCATGGTATTGAACTTTGTATATTGATGAATAATGTGAATACAATTTCTAGTATTTACTCTTTTGATGCTTTCTCTCGAATACAAGTTAAAAATTTCAAATTTCTTGGTGTTCGGTCTTCAGGATGTTGTAGTTGCAAGTCAACTTGAACTTCAATCTTCTAGAATCCAAGGAAGGTTTAATCTTCCAAGTATTCAATCTTTCAGAAGTTGTTGATCTCGAGGTTGATACGAACTTGCACGTCTTGAGAGCTTGTAGAAGTTCGAATCATTGAATACTTCTATGTAGTTTATGCCAAATTCTAAAGCCATTTATAGGCCAATGATGAGGACTTGGTACTCAGTAACATTATTTGAACACAATTCACCGAGTGTAAAACTATATTGCAACATATGTTTCTCCATAGAGATGAAGACAATGTCAACATCAACTCCAGTTCTTCATGCTGCACCATTAAAGAACATGGTCAAAGGCTCCATGCTTTCGACAAACAAGACTTCCTCATCAGGTAAGTCTTCACATAATTCACAATTTGATGGAATTGGATGATCAACCAAGAAATCTGCCAATGCTTGGCCTGTTACTGCTTTTTGAAAAATATATACAATATCATATTGTTGGAGTATAATTGCCCTTTTAACGAGGCGTCCTGAGATGACCAACCTTGATAAGATATATTTAATGGGATCGGCTTTTGCCACCAAATGTATAGTGAAGACTTGCATATAATGTCTCAGTTTATCTATTACAAAGAAAAGAGCAAGACATATTTTCTCGATTGGAGAATAATTCCATTCAGCTCCGATCAAAGTTCTACTTAGATAGTAGAGTGCACATTCCTTATCTTTGTCATTTTCTTATGCAAGTAATCCTTCGAGCGAACCTTCTTGAGCTGCAATGTACAAATAATTCTTTAGGCTATCGAATGAATTTTGACATGCTGATCCCAATCAAAGACTGCATCCTTCCTCATTAATCTTTGGAATGGTTGACATCGATCCAAAAGATTAGATATAAATCTTCTGATGTAGGCCAAATAACCTTGCAATCTTCTCAATTCGTGTAAATTTTTTAGATTTGGCATCTTCTGGATAACATTAATTTTTTAGTGATGAACTTCAATTCCACGGTGCCTCATGATGAATCGCATAAACTTTCTTGAGGTCACACCGAATGCACACTTAAAAGGGTCCATTCTTAGCTAATATTTCCTTAGACAATCAAAGACAAGCTTTAGGTCTTTTAGATGATCATATTTCCTCTTGGATTTTACAACAAGATCGTCAACATGACATTCAACATATTTATGTAGCATATAATCAAAGATCCTTTGCACAACGCGTTGGTATGTGACACCTGTGTTTCTCAATCTGGAAGGTGGTACCTTATAACAGTATATACCTTTTGTAGTTTGAAAAGCTGTCTTCTTTTAATCCTCAAAAGCCTTTCGAATCTGATTATATCTTGATGACTCATCCATGAAAGATAAATTTTTCATGTTCTACCATGATTTCCATGATAGACAAGGGAAAATCATCCTTTGGGAATGCGTTATTTAGGTCCCGAAAAGCAACACAAACACGTTGCAGGCCATTCTTCTTCCTTACTGGAATAATATTAGCTATCCATGTTGGGTATTTGATTTCGAGAATAAAGCAAGTTTTAATGAACTTATTTACCTCTTCCTCGATTTGAGAAATAAGTTCAGATCGAAATCATCGCTAGGCTTGCTTGACGAGCCGATGCTCTAGTTTGATTGCTAAATGATGAACGACCACCTTTGGATCGAGTTTGAGCATTTTCTTATATGACCATGCAAAGACATCTTTGTACGTTTTTAATAAGCTCACATACTCGTTTTTGTCATCATCAGAAAGTTGGGCTTTTATGAAGGTTGGACGAGGATCTTCGATCGTACCAAGATTAACTCCTTTAACTCATAAATCGTTGATTAAACCCCATCCTCAAAAGATAATAGAGCAGCTTCGACATCTTCTTCAAACGTCTCATAGTTGGATGCCTCCTCTATCGAAACATGGCCACAACTTACCATATCTACTTCATCTTTTAGCTCATTACTTTTAGGTTGAGTGAAAACAACATTGTGTCATTTTACTTTTAATGAACCCTCTGTATTTATTGAGACGAACTCATCTTCATTCTGAATGAAATTGCATTGTGAATTTCCTCGTCCCCTATTGCTAAGCCATGTTTGCTTGAGACAACAACGGAAGGTTTCTTTTGGCCTCTTGTTAGTGACACGCTTAACCTTTTGAAGGCAGATTCTCTTGTGTCCGGAGTTGGGCTTGTAGATTATACTTTCTTTGAAGTTGCATTTAACCTCTGAAAAGCAGATAGTCGAGTGGAACCAGAAGTTGAACCTTGACTTTTATCTTCCATCGTTGGTGTATTTAATCTCTGGAACACTGAAGGACGTGCAACAGGAGAAGTGAAGCGGTAAAGAACAGAACTCCTTTAACTTTGACTTTTTTTGCCATCTTCGGAATCTTTACTTTCTTCAACAGTAATGTGGCATGCATCTGTAACTTTTACTTTTCCTTTACCTGATATTCGAATCGGTTTGGAAGACTTATATCCAATCCTAGCTCTTGAATTAGGTATAGAATATCCTTGCTTTTGGTGCTTCTTTTGCGTAGGGGAAAGTCCAGGCCTTTCATCAAATATTTTTACGCTTTTAAGCTCACTGCGAGTTGTAAAGTCATAACTCGCCTTTGCCATCAACTTATATGCTTTTGGATCAAACTCCTCAGTTGTTCATCTTTTTGGAAGGAATGCCTCTACATCCTTTTTCTCAAGTCTTTTTGTTTCTCTTTTGTCTATCTTGGTAAGAGGTGTGTTGAAACTTTCCTTTAATATTTCGATGCTTCTGATCGTCAAGTTTTTCGAATATTTTGCAAACGATAATTCTCCCTTCTTACGTCGATATAAAGGAACATAGCATAAAATAGGAGATTTTGTGACTTTTTCTTGTGGGATTGCCATCTTTTTACTCTCTAGTACCTCAGACTTAGCCCGAGTTGTTGATTCATCATTCTTTTAACCATTGAGTGCATCCCCTTCATTTGACCTCTTTGTTGTGATCTTTATTTGCTCGATCTTATAAGTGCCTTTGGCTACGGGAACTTCGGATGATATGACTTCACTTACATCATCATCTTTTATGTAAATTTGACATCGAAAAAGTGCAACTCAGCTTCTGAGAATGGCTTAGTGTCAACATCAACCTTCCTAATTTCTTTTTTGTAAAATTTAAAACATTGATGGAGCGTGGAGGTTATGACTCCATTGTCATGTATCCATGAACATCCTAACAACATCTTATAAGTGGTCCTCGAATCGATCACATGAAAAATTACGTTTGCCTCCAAATCTCTTATGACAATTTCCAAACGAACAATGCTTATCGCCCGTTGTGCTCCTTGATTAAAGCCATGAATCACCAATTTACTGTTTGATAACACCTAAATTGAGATACCCAATTGATTCATGATTGATTTTGACGGAATATTGATGGCATGACCATTATCGATGAGAATTCAATTGAGCTTTAGTTGTGAAGCTTTGACCCAAGTAACAAGTCCTCATCACTAAATGCTATCAACGTACAACAAGAATCATATGCCTTCGTTTGTAGTGCTGAAATAGTCGAGACATCATCATTTTTTAACATCTCGATAATTGTATCCTGATTTCTTGCAGAAGTGATAAAAGATCATTTATGCCAAAAGAAGGCAATTCCTCTAGCTTGGTGGCTACTTCCACAGGATATGAGGGAGAAGCGTCATCTTCAGTCGTACTGACCGCATGACATGGAGCTATTTCAATTTGAAAGTTTTCAGGGAAGAACTCCTTCAGTGATTGGTTGAAACTTTCTCACATTCTTTCCTGTCTTTCTTCTACGAGACTTACCCTTTCTTCTGTATTCTTGGTACAAGCGAGATTCTTTTTTAGCAAAATTTTGTTTGTGTTTCTTTCGACGCATTACTAGCATCCATCCCTCATCAGCATCCTCTACCTTCTTTTCACCTTCTTTAGAGCCAACAGTTTGGAGGATGTCATTTTATAAGGCCTCCAGTGAAGAATATATAAAAATAGGCTCTAAAGATCCAAATTGGATCAAACTCCTTGTAGCAGGTAATCAACCATCTCGATGAATCATTACTGTAACATGATTTGTTTGTTCCACATCATCGAGATATAGTCAATCTTTTTGTCTAAAGGTAATTTCAAAATCAACTCTTTCAACACAAAACATTTCTCTACGAGATGGCTGATGACTCAATGATATCTGAAGTAATTGGGATCATTAACCATTCCCATTTCTGCAGGTCGTTTGCATTCAGGAAGTTGAATGAGTTGCTTTCTCAATTGTTGCTCCATTATATCAGGTAAGTCAGAGTCTGGAAAAGGATAAACTTTTTCTTGTCTTTCTTTTAATGTCGAACGCCTTTTTTCGCCTTCATCCTATGTTTTCAATTTTCTTTTCTTTGGAGACAAACTTCAAAGGGGTCGTGCTGATAACCATAGCCTCCTTGGTAGCACCCTTTGATACCTTTTGGGTGCTCTTTACTTCTTTCTTCTCTTTTTGAATTTCTAGAACCAACAAATCATTGTTTCCTCTATTAGCAATACTTAGCTCCATATCATGAGCTCTAGTTGCTAGCTCTTTAAAGGTGCCAGGTTTTATTCCCTACAAGATGTACAAGAGTCCCCAATGCATTTCTTGAGTACACATCTCTACTACTGACAGTTCAATTAATCTATCTTTGCAATCATGGCTTAATGTTCTCCAGAGGTCAATATAGACGACGAGTGATGTAGAAATGATTGAGAAAGTCCCTCTCAAGCTGCTCCCAACTGTCAATAGATTCAGGCTCTAGGTAGGTGTATCAGTCAAAGGTGTTTTCTTTGAAAGTTTGCACGAATTGTTTGACCAACAAATCTTTCTGCATATCAGTAATTTCACATATTTTTGATGAAACGAGCAATATTTTGTTTTGGGTTGCTATTTCCATCAAACTATTGGAACTTGGGTGGCCGATACCCATTCAGCATTCTTAGGTTATCGATCCTCTTCGTATACGGTTTGGAATACAAAAAGAAAGTTTGAGCAGGTTCACCATATTAAGTTTTGATGGAGTTTGCAATCATCTCTTGCAACTGCTGAATAGACAACTATGTGTTTGAAGTTGAATTTTGAGGTTGACTTTCTTGCATAATTGCCTTTCCTTTAGTATTCTTAACAGTATGTGTGTGACTTGATACAACAGTGTTACGACTCTCGATGTGATTCTTTAGAGATTCAATCTCGTAGTCCCTTTCTTCAGTCGTCGTCATGAGCATGTTGACCTTCTTTTCAAGCTCTACCATTCTATTTTTGCTTGTATCCACGCCAGTCACCATAACTGACATTGTATTTGGATGAGGTATCTCCTCATTTGGGAGTTCAGAAGATGAGTTGGGTTCATTAATCACAGGATTTTCTTTGATTACAATCCCACCTTTTGGTAGACTGGAGATTTGTTTCCAAATATTCTTTGCGACCTTAAAGGAGGCATATCCTCAGATGAATGAAATTTCCTTGAGCTGCTGCGAGTATTTGGTCGCTTGCTGATGTCGCTTAGAGCTTTAGAACTGTTGCCTTGAGATGTCATGATTTCTTTAGAGATGTTCTTAAAAAAGAGAAAGAGATGAAAAGTAGAGACGGTTGCACTGGGCATGTCAAATTGTTCACACGAGATTTCAAAGAAATGTAATTTGTGGTATTAAACTTTGTATATTGATGGATATTATGAATACAACCTTTAGTATTTACTCCTTTGATGCTTTCTCTCGAATATAAGTTAAAAAATTCAAACTTCTTGGTCTTCGATTTTCAGAATGTTGTAGTTGCAAGTCGATTTGAACTTTAATCTTCTGGAATCCAAGGAAAGTTTAATCTTCCAAGTCTTCAATCATTCAAAAGCTATTGATCTCGAGGTTGATACGAACTTGCACGTCTTGAGAGCTTGTAGAAGTTTGAATCTTCAATTCTTCAGAACTTCAGTACTTCAGAGCTTGAATTCTTCCTTCCAGCAAAACTTCCACAATACATTGAGTCCTTGCTTGTGTGTAGTAATTGTGCACATCATTAATCACATTCCCTACAGTGAATTACTGACTGACCAATGGACTCACTGTACTTCATCATTGCGACTTACGGTTGGGACCATCAAACGTAGTCGAACACTCCATGAAATATACATAGTTTCATTTTAGCTCTTGGACTTGATCTTGAATTATGCTTATTATCTTTAATTTTTCTCCTGAATTTCTCAATGACAAAACAATATTTACAGAGTAAACTAGAATACTTAAAGAGTTTACTTGACAATTACGCTAGAGATGATAATACACATTATATATATATATATATATTTATTTATTTATTTATTTAGAACAAAGCTCATAAAACTATGCAGTAATTTGAATAAAAATCTTCTTTTAAAAGATTCTACTTTAAACCTATTTTTATTTTTAAATAGGTACATGCCTTCAGAGCTCACATAGGATGTGAATTGAGAAGTGGATCACCATGGTTGTATTCTGGTTTTGCCAGGTCTTCGTCTTCCTATATGGAGGAAGATGCCAACTTTGAAGATGAAGATGCATTTACCGTTGTTGATAGTAACCTTTGGAAATTTGCAACAGTTGTTGCCTGAGCGAGTGCTGCAAGAAGCTTTGATTTGTCGTTTAAAAACTCAACGTTCTTTCTTTGATCAATTTCTTGGAGATAATGGTTTTCTGCAAACCATTCTTTCATATGCTTGATTGTGGCATGCTGAAAATTGTATTTTTCCCACCATTTGATCTTGAGATTTTTAATCAACATCTTGTATTGAGGATACAAAGTTGTATTGAAAATCCAACAAAATATCCATGGAATTTGAAAATAAAGGTAGAATCGCATAGAATTGTGGAATGAATTCTTTTGAATTGTTTTTGAAAAATAAAATTAAGATTATTGAATGGGTGTTGGTAGAATGTCATTTGTGAGACTAAAATTATCCCCCCATTGAATGAACCATAAAAAATTGATTTTATAGGTGTTTTGACAAAAAAAAAAATGAACCAAGAATGGTTCCTATTGAAAAACCAAAATACTCTATTCCAAGCATTGTTGTAATCTGGATAAGAGTAAGATTGAGGAACAAAAGGCTTTGAAAAGGATTTTTCTGTAAAAATACCTTGATTCGAGTGGGTTGGATTAATTGCTTTAAAAATTTTAAATTTTGAATATGCAATATTTGAAGAATCTTTTTTGTCTAGAACATGCGTTATTTCAACGGACTTGGTGTCTACTAGGATGAACTCATAAAATTTTCTTGTTTTTCTAAGGTCATCAGGAAGAAAATTGAAGTTGTTATGGAAAATTTTTAACACTGTCTCTTTTAGAGTGAGACTTTGATATTCGAATTCTCTGATAGGATCATAGACAACAACTGGTTTTTGAAAATAGGATTTGATTTTGGATCTAAGCACAAACCTTTTATCGAGAGTGACAACTTGAGAATAAGTAGGAGGAGGAGGAGTAGAAGACTCCCTATCAGATATAGGAGAAGCATGAGGCCTTATTTGAACGATTTTGCCAGAAGGACGGATGTGATTGGCCGAAGGCCTTGATGGAGTTGATGACTTCGTGGGAGATCCAATCCGTATGTCGGACGATCTCGATTTGGATCGGTTATCATGGTAAACCCTAAATCCACGACATATTGATCTGCACTCATTGGTGAGGGTGCAGAATTAGAAGAAGAAGATGGGTGATTGCCCCTTGAAGAGGTAGAATTAGATATTCCTCTAGCGCTTACTCTTTTAGAACTCATTTTTTCTTGGGAAAGTTTTTAGAAAGGAGAGAGAGTTTTGGAGTTAGAAACTCCCTTGAGAGGTAATTGGCCAAAGGGTTTTGTTTTCCTTTTATAGGCAAAATTTCAAAATCAAAACAAGACAAGATGGCTTGCCATCTGACAAAAATCTGTGTTGAGACTAGATTCTTTACATCTTTTTCTAAAATAAATTTTGAGGCTCTTGAGTCAGTCTTGATGATAAATTTTTTATGAATTAACTCTCCTTGAAATTTTTGGACACAAAATACAATTGCAAGTATTTCCTATTTTACGGTTGAGTAATTTTTTTAGGTATTGTTTCAAATTCCTGAGTGGAATTAGATTATTGAATTAGTCTTATCTAGACACTTTTTGAGGATTCCTTCATATCCTAGATCTGAGGCATTGGTCTCAACGATAAGGTTTGTTTTGGGGTTGATGAGATTGAGACAATGGATTAATTTGACTAAAGGATTAATTTTTTTAACAGTTTGGGTGTGTGCGTCTGACCATGGTTTTGGATTTTTCTTTAACCTTTGGTATAGTGGTTTGCAAATGGGCCTAAGATTTTGGATAAAATCAAACACGTAACTAAGGCAGCCCGAAAACCTTTGAAGTTGGGTTTTATCAGGAAAATTTGAACCAAACTCAATTGATCTTTGAATGGGCTTAATTTTTCCTAAGTGTATATCAAAGCCCAAAAATCTTATTTTTGTTTCAAATAATTTGACTTTTGGTAGAGATATTACCAAACCTTTTCTTTTTATATATCTATGAAAATGTTGATGTGTTTAAAGTGTTTTTCTAAATTTGGAGAAAAAACTAAAACATCATCAATATAGACAATTGTAAAATCTTGAAAATCATTAAAAATGTCATTACTAATTTTTTGAAATTCTGATGGAGCATTCCTTAGCCCAAATGACATTATATTCCATTCGTATTGTCCAAACGGGACATTGAAATCACTTTTATATTTATCTTTTTCAGAAATTTGAATTTTCCAAAATCCAGATTTCATATCAAACATTGAAAATATTTTTCCATTTGAAATTCTTTTGGGCAAATCTTGCTTATTGGGAATTGGATATCTAATCCATTCCAAAACATTGTTTAAAGGTTTGTAGTTAATCACTAACCTTGGAACTCCTAGCTCTTTTTTCGGGGGCGTTGTCGACGTAAAAGGCGGTGCACGACCATGGACTTTTGGAAGGTCTTATTAGATTTTTATCTAATAAGCCTTGTATTTCTTTCTTGCAATGTGTTAGCAAGTCAGATTTTATTTGAATCGGTCTAGCTTTTGTTGTGATGTCCGATTCATTGAATTCTTTGGAGTAAGAAAGATTAACTATATGTTTTTTTTCTAATCCAAAATGCATTTGGTAAACTAGAGCAAATTTCATTTTCAATTTCAATTTGAATTTCTTTTATCCTATTTTGAATAAAAAATTATTTTTGATTTTCTTCAATCATTTTGTAATCAATTTCTTCTTTTAGAATGCTAACTTGTTTTTTTTTCTTCTTATTTTTTCACTTTTCTAAACATTGATTTCTAAAGGTTTGTGAGTCAAAATTGGAGAGATAAATTCAAAAATATTTTCTTTCCCGAATTTCTTTGTTGCTAAACCTTTTTCAGTTGTTGTTAAAGGATATAATTGAGTAATGAAAGGTGTACCAAGAATTAGTTCTTGATGAAGATCTTTGACTAAAACAAAAGATGTTTTGAAACAATGGTCTTTATTACAAACATGTACTTTTGAAAGTTTGAACTTAATATTTAACCTCTTACTGTTTGCTCCAATGAGAACCTCTGTGGTTTTCTCAAAATATTTTGTAGAAATTAGGTCTTCTTGAATGCAATTTTGATATGCACTTGAATCTATTAGTGGTTTCAAAGTAATTTTAAAGTCTTCAATTTTTAAAGTAATTAAACAATACCATTTTTTAAAGCTTATTTTTTTTAAAATTAAATTAATTTCGACATCTTCCTCCATAAGGAAGATGAAAACCATGCAGAACCAGAGTACAACCTTGACGATCCATTTCTCAACTCACAGCCTATGTGAGCTTCGAAGGTACCTATTTCAAAAGAAAAATAGGCTCAAAGTAGAATCTTCTAAAAGAAGATTTCTATTCAAACTACTAAATTAGTTTTATGAGCTTTGTTCTATATATATATATATATATATATATATATATAATGTGTATTCTCGTCTCAAGCGTAATTGTCAAATAAACTCTATAAGTATTCTAGTTTACTTTGTAAATATTGTTCTGACATCTAGAAATCGAAGAGAAAAATTGAAGATAATGAGCATAATTCAAGATCAAGTCCAAGAGCTAAAATGAAACCGTGTATATTTCATAGAGTATTCGACTACGTTTGATGATCCTAAACGTAAGTCACAATGATGAAGCACAGTGAGTCCGTTGGTCTGTCAGTAATCCGTCGTAGGGAATGCAATTAAAAGTGTGCACAATTACTACAATCAAGCAAAGACATCAACAATTATTTAATACCTATCTAAAGAACAAAAGAGATTGCTTCTTTTGTTTTTTTTTTCATTGAACATTTGGACTTTAATTTTATGTTTTATTTTCTTAAGTTGAATATGTGTAATAATAATAATATTTAGGATATATAATTTTGTAATAGTTTATCTATTATATAACATAATAGAGACTTTTCCTTATATTATATAATGAAAAGATAAGATGGTGGAATTTTTCACCAACATGATAAGATATATAGGTAGCATTTACTTTAGTTTTCTTTTAATTTCTTTTGTAATTATAAATAGGTTTAGATTTTTATCCTTTTTCAAAGAGAATCTTATTAGATAAGGAGTTCTGGCCTGTATTATTCAATCTTATCTTCTTTTGAATCTTATCAGATAAGGGGTCTTGTCCTAACTCATTCATTCTTATCTCTTAACATTTTAAATTTCAATTAGGTTTGAAATCCGAGGTTTATAAATAGACTTTCAAGTTGTAATTCAAGGTACGTTGTGAAATATTATTGAGTGGATTCAACTCTGCTCCTAATATTCCAATTGTCTTCTTCGTGTAATTGATCGATCCCAAATGTTGTTTTCAAGGAGAATGAAATCTATATGGAGTCTATGAAAGTAGAACCTTCTGCTGAACAAAATTTAATGATCCTTCTGGCAGTCACCAGGTAGAGATTCATTCAAATTTGAAAGATTCAAACCCTAGCAGCAGTGATCAACTTCCAACAGAAGCTCTATCTAGCTTTCATTCTCAAGAAGAGGAAGAAGAAGAAGAAGAAAATGCAGAAGACTTGACAAATTACAGCTTAACAAGAGATAGAGAGAGAAAAACCATTAGACATTCTTCTAGATTTGTAATAGCTGACTGCATAGCTAACTCCTCTACAGATACTATAGGTGAAGAGCCTGATAGTTATGAAGATGCTCTAAGTAGTAAACACAACAATCAGTGGAAGAAAGCCATGAATGATGAACTTAACTCACTTTAAAAGAATGATACTTGAGAACTAGTAGAAAATCCACATGGAAAAAGTATCAGTCCTTGTAAATGGATCTTCAAGAAGAAGATGATTTGTAATTTGAATGAAAAAGTAAAATTTAAGGGAAGACTAGTACCTAAAGGCTTCAAGCAAAAGAGGGTGTAGACTATAATGAGATTTTTCCCCTATTGTGAAGCACACTTCTATAAGAATCCTACTGGTTATTGTTGCATGTGAAAATCTTGAGCTGGAGTAGCTAGATGTTACTACTACTTTCCTACATGGAAGCTTGGAGGAAGAAATCTTCATGGAACAACCTAAGGGTTTTGAAGTAAGAGGAAAAAATAAGCTGGTGAGTAAACTAAATAGGTCTTTATATGGTCTAAAACAGTCTCCAAGGTGTTGATACAAATGTTTTGATGCCTACATCAACATGATAGGCTTTATTAGAAGTCTATATGACCCATGTGTCTGCTACAAGAAGCTCACTGAATGTGATTACATCTATCTTTTACTATGTTGATGATATGCTACTAGCAGAGAGAGATCCAATCAAGTTAAAAGGAATCAAAGCTTAACTATGTGTTGAATTTATATGAAAGACCTAGGAACAACTAAGAAGATCCTAGGAATTGAAATCTTGAGAGATAGAAATAACAATGAGCTATCTTTTTATCTCTAACTTAGAGAACTTACACCAACAAGGTACTATGTAGATTCAACATGCTTAGCTCAAAGGCAGTGTCTACACCTTTAGCACAACACATTAAAATATCAGTAAAAGACTCACGTAAAGATCAAACTAACAAACAAGCAATGAGCTATGTACCATACTCTAATACTACGGCAGTCTAATTTATTTAATGGTCTATACTAGGCCAGATCTAGCTCACAATTCAAGTCTCATCAGCTGTTACATGAAAAACCTAGGTAGATCCATTGGGAGGTAACTAAATGGGTTTTCAGATACATAGTTGAAACTAAAAATAGGGGGCTGCTTTATAAACCTCCTAATGATTCTAAACTACAAGTCAGAGGCTTTGTGGATGCTGATTTTGTTGGAGATCTTGATAAAAAAAGATCACTAATTGGCTTTGCCTTTACTTTAGGAGAAAATCTTATTAGTTGGAAATCAAATTTACAATTACTAGTTACCTTATCAACTACTGAAGCAGAGTTCATAGTTGTTTTTGAAGTTGTGAAGGAAGCTGCGTGGCTAAGAGGAATACTAGTCTCAGAACTAGGCTACAATCAAGAAGCTATAACGTTAATGTGTGACAATCAGAGTGTAATTCACCTCATAAAGAGCCAGCAATACCATCACAAAACTAAACATACTGATGTGAAATTACACTTTGTTCAGGACATCATTGAAAAATGAGAGGTGAAAATCTTAAAAGTTAACATTGAAGAGAATGATGTTGATTTCCTTACAAAAGCCTTACCGAGATCTAAGTTTGAACCATGTTTAAACCTACTCAATGTGGTGGATTTAAATAAGGATGGGTAAATACCTTGTTTTTGATCTTCAAGCAGAATATAGTTAAGGAGGGAGATTTTGTTGTGATCTATCTTCTGTAAAAGGGCTTCAATCCTACACTTGTTAAAGAAATAAAACAAAATTAGTTACAACTAACTTTTTTGTTACGACAGGAAGTTATTTTCTTTTAATAAAATAACTAATAAACAGATTTAAGTCTTGTAGCCTTAAGGAGAGAAAACACATAATAAATTCATGGAAAAGTAGAAAGAAAAATATATGTTCATTTGTGCCTTGAATCTATTTTCAAAAAGGAATGTTGAATAAAAGATCCTTACCTTCTTTCAAGAGTGGATGTAGGCTACTTGTTGAACCACTATAATCTTCATTTTGTCTACTTTTCTCTTCTCTTCATCTTCCATTGAGAAACCTCATTGAAACCCTTTTCTTCTTCCTTTCTCTCTTGGTGAAGCATGCAAGAACTTTAAGAAAATGAAAGGAAAGTAAAGTGACAACTTGCAAAATAAGTTGAAAAGGTGAGAGAAAAAGAAGAGGGTAAAAAGGTAATTCTTGCATTTATTTTCCCTACTTTTTATCGTTGTCCCAAGTTTACTTTTTAAAATATAGATAAGCTATTTGTTTTATTTTTCTTGAGAATGTGCTTGTTCTTAAATTTTCTCATCTAGGTAAAAGATTTCTTTTATTACGTACATGAAATGTAACTTTGCGTTAACTCTCACAAAGAGGATTTTCTGAAGGGATAAAAGCCCTATGGTAGCCAAAGATTTTACAGAACCATTTCTCAAATTAATTTGGAAATCTTAAAATACCAAGACATTGACAAAATTAGAATCAAAATTCTAAATAAAACTAAGCATGTTTTTTATCTTAAAATTATAGAGAACTTACTTTCGATGACGTCCTTGAATCTACAAACCACCGAATTGGGGACGCTACCCGTCAGAGACCTTTCTATCATCTAGGATGAGATTGGTTTGTGAAAACCAATTGAGGTGGAAAAAAGTTTAGAGGTGTTTGAGAGAAACTCTTTATACAAAGAGCAAAAGTTTTGACTTTTTTTTCTAAATGAATTCGTTAAAGAAAAAACTTTTTTTTTCTAGATATTTATAACTCTCTTTCCTTCTTGGAATAGGAAAAGGAGTAGGAGAGAATCATAAGATTCTATTATCAAATCTACTAATTAATTAATCAATTAATTAATTAGTTAATAATTAATTAAATCATATTTAATTAATATTTCATTCAAATCTTATTCGGATGAATATCTCTGCAATATCTTATAGATTTATATTAATATAAGAATTAAATCATATTTAATTGATATTTCATTCAAATCTTATTTAAATGAATATCTTTCCAATATCTTATAGATTTATATTAATATAATTAATTAAATCATATTTAATTAATATTTCATTCAAATCTTATTCGAATGAATATATCTGCAATATCTTATAGATTTAATTAAATAAAATTTAATTAAATAAAAATAAACTATTAATTAATTCTCTAATTAAATAATAGCTAAATTAAATATCTTATACTTAACTTAAATTAAATTTGAATCATATTCAAATATAAGTTTCTCTCCTAACCAATAATTTTAATATGAATCCAATGCACATTAAATTAATATTTGAACTCATTCAAATATTTTATCTCTCTTAAATTAATTTTCAATCATATCTAAAATTAAATTTATGTATAATAAAGTTTGATAAACTTTATATTATAATGTATTACTATACATTAAACTAATTCCCAAAGTAGATTTGAACATTTCAAATTACAACCAAACCAATATAAATAAACCTCATTGCCCTTTACGAGCTAGGAAGGAGACCTTATGGACCTACAGATCTGAAGCTACGATATGAGATTAATTGGCTAAACTTATTATCCACATTAATCAATATTCGTTAACTGTATGTACACTCCACTAAAGACTCACAGCTGAATTCTTCTCACTGTAGATATATTTATGTGTCCATGGATATAGACCAATAACAGTAAGTTAGTCATTCACAAGTGTTCATAAAACCAGCTGGGTCAATTTACCGTTTAACCTTGAGTTACCTTTAATCCTAAAATATCAGTGCTTCTCTGATGAACAACCTGTTTATGGTCCTACCAATAAACAAAAACCCTTTTGTGCCACAGAGAGGGAAGGACCCTTTGTTCAAGACCTGGAGACACCATTTAAGGGAACACTCATCTACTTACCTTAAAATAGGGAAGGAGTGAATTCCATCTTGTGTAATTATGTTCCCAGTTTTCTACTCGATCTTGTCTCCAAAATGATAAGTTTATTAAGTCGACGATCTGACCACTCTCACTTGACAAATCAAAGGAAAGTCCCTTGCGAACAAAAGTTCATAACACACTCAGGATTAAGACTAAGTTACCTAGGTCATTTTAGTGAAATATAAACCTAACTAGTTGACAGAGTTACATCTAGTGGTTAATATTTTACGGTTCAGTCCTATGCAATCTCATTGCATAGGATACCCTCACTCGCATGTCAACTACACGAACGCGTTGGATCATTGCGTAGGTGTCAAATACAAAGTGAGTTGTATCCATATTGTTACCAGAATAAGGTATCTAGCCTTATCCCTATACTAAAGACCATTTAAGTTGATCTTGAACATTGATCCCTATATGTCTCTACATACTGTTTAAGACTCATTAAATAACTTAGGATGTTAGTTTATTGGATTTGGGTTATTAAGACAAAACTAATATTATAATCAACAACAATAATTACAATAATAACACTTTATTAATAACATTCAATGGACTGTCTTTACAATCTACGAGTTTTAGGACATAAATCTCAACATTTTCTTGATTAGCGACACTGAAACTGATATTGTGCTTAAGGGTGTGGTATTTTTTTTCTCATTTTCATTTGCATTGCCTTCTCGTTTCTACCGTAACCGTGTAGATTTTTTCAATTAATTTGTATGGCAATTACCCTTTTGCCAACTTATTAATATTTTATATTAATGTCTGTCTGGATAATTTGGTATTTGGGACTTAAAAACCCAACTGGCTAGAATTAAAAACCTAACTATTTATTAATATAGAGAATTAGATAGAATTGAAAATTTACTTAAAATTAGGTGCTTGTAGTCTTTAAGAATGAGTTTTTGGTTTTGAATGGAGTAGATCACACAAGCAATGGTTGAAGATGAAGGAGAAGAAGAAGAAGAATGCAAGATTTATGTGGTTCGCCGAAAGTAGGCCTAAATCCACGGGAAGGATCACTTTCCTTGATTTTTAAAGATGTGTACAATATTTTGCTTGTTTCTTTTCTTTTTCTGTATCTACTGTAAATGAAGTGTATGCAAAGTTTAGACCTATTTTTTTGAGATACACCTTCATATTTATAGGTGTTTACAAAGAAAAAGAAAAAATAACAAAAAAACTGAAAAACTATATTGTTGGAATTCAATTTGTACAAATCTAATACAAAGCTAGTGTTTGACACCTAATTTATGACATGAACTTTTGTTGTATTAAATTTGCCTTAATACCTGATTTATTTTTGAAATTCTTGTCTTGAGTCCACTTGTATTAAAATTTGCCTCAATTTGAAAGATTTCCTTCATTGCTTTGTTTTGCTAAAGTTTGCATTTTGTTAGTCTATCCACTTAGGTTACTTCCATATGTTTGGTACATTATATATGTTTTTTTTTCCATTATTCCAATACATTGTTTATGTTTGTTAACTACAAGAAAAACTATCTATTACAACAGTGGTGTCTATTCTAAAATTAAAGAGGGAAAAAAACTGTCACAAAAGGTAAAAATTCGTGTTTTTGGCTGGAAAAGACCGAATTTTTTTAATAATACTTTTTGCGATAGTTATTTGTTGTCGTAGAAGATACATAAAATAATTTATTAAAATAAAATTAATTTTAAATCAAAAGTTTATTAAAGATTTTCCCTCAATTCTAAAACCCTTAACGCGAACATTTTTCCAAACCCTCAAAGGGTCATCTCCAATACGACCATCTCTGACCATCAATCTGTGCCCATCACCGCTACTGCCCCCTCGTGTTTGTATCTTCACTCCACTGCCCCCTCGTTGTTTGTTATCATCCTCTTATAGTATGGGCTTATGATGTCTTCTCCTCTTTGTACCTAAATAGTATGGTTATGTTTTGCTTTTCTCATCTTCTTTGTTCTCTTGAAGGCTAATGTATTTTTAGGCATTGGTCTCTTTTAAACTAGTATCAATTTAATTATCCCCTCTTTCATAGTTATGTGATATGTTGACTCTATTGCACTTAATTATCACCTTTTCTTTTCTTTCATGCCTTTCTTCATAGTTGTTCTTTCCATATTCTATTGCCTATTTTCTTTTATTCTTTTATTACTATTGGTCTATTTGTGAACATTATCTTTTAATATCAATATATTTCCACGTAGTGTTGGCTCTGTTTCTATCCTTGTTGGGTTTTACTAAGTTTCAGGTAGAAAATCCTAACATAGCCTTAGGTGAAGGATATTGTAGCAAAAGATTTAATCACAAAGTATGTGGCGTTTTTAAGCAACTTTTTGTGACATTGTTTAGTTTTTATTTGAAAAAACTACTTGCATTGAGATAAAATAAAAGAATACATGAGGGTGATCAGAATAATAAATAAATGATAGAATAGGAGAAACCAAAAAGGCAAAACGATAACAAACTACACAATCTAAAGAGAAAAAGAGACTCTAGTTCTAAAGAAAAAAAAATCTTTGATAAGCGATATAAAATTTGACATTGAACCTAGACAGAACCAGACCCCACCATAATGAGAATCATCTTTTTTTGTTTCAATATATATATCTATACACACATTTGAGAAAGAGTGCTTTACAAACCACACAAGAGACAAGAGTGCCTAGGCAAGTTCTACCTTCCTTTGAAGAATTTCATAGATTTTAGAAGTGCATCTTTACTGGTTGCAAATACAATTCAAGACAACTCTTAATACATAATGTTTGGAGAAAGAATGTTCAATGAAGATTGGGTATATCTGAACAGGTACAACAACATAATAATTTGTTAGAACATCAATAATAAGTAGTTTTCCATTTTTACATGATGAACATCTAGATCTTTTTTTAGAGCCACAAAGAGTATATGAAAGAAGCATGGGAGTTTGTAGAGAAAGTAAAGAAGGATGCAACGGAAGAGAATTTGATTATATGCCCTTGCAAGGATTGTAGAAATCTGAGTCATCAATTCTTTGATATTGTTTACGAGTATTTAGTAATTAAGAGAATTGATCCAACATATAAGATTTGGTATTGAGGAGGAAGTTTGTGTAAGAGAAGAAATTGAGAATGTAGATATGTTTGAGGTATTTAACATGTATTAGTTTACAAAGGGAAGAAGTACATGTTGAGCCTACTTTTTCAAGTACTAATAGTAAACTTCATCAAAAAATGAAAAATGCAAAGGCCCCTTTATATCCCAATTGTACAAAATTCACAGAGATGTCAGCTATTGGGATATAAGGGAGCCTTTACATGGATGTAGACATTTGAATGGTCGTCTGATAAAAGTTATAGTGACTTAATGGAATTATTGTATGATATGCTACCTTCAAACATTGTTATCCCACAATGTCTTTATAATGCTAAATAATTTTTCAAAACATTTGATTTGGGATATCAAAAAATTCATGCATGTGTAAATGATTGTTGTTTATTTTGAAAGGAAAATGAGAACTTAAAAACATGTTCGCATTGCGGTTCGCCTAGATGGTTGATGGATGGTCGTACTAAATGAAGTGGACAAAGTGTGTTTGCTAAAGTCTTAAGATACTTTCCTATCATATCTAGGTTTAAATACACGTTTAATACCTATGAAGTTGCTAAGAATTTAACATGACATTCACAACATAAAAGCAATGATGGTAAAATGCACCATCATGTTGATTGAGTAGCATGAGAATTAATCGACAAGAAATTACCAGATTTCTCTATGGACCCACGTAAATTAAGGTTTGGTCTTTCCACTGATGGTTTTAACCCATTTTCTAGTTTAAGTAGCAAGTATAGTTGTTGGCCAATAATGCTTGTTACGTACAATTTGTCACCATGTTTATGCATGAAGAAGGAGAACATAATGTTGACATTGCTAATTCCTAGTCTTAAACAACTTGGCAACGACTTTGACATCTATTTACTACCAATTATTGAAGATTTAGAAGAATTGTGGAAATGAGTGTCATCTTATGATATAGTTAGCAAAGTGACTTTTAATTTAAAACCAATTCTCATGTAGACCATAAATGATTTTCCAACATATGGAAATCTCGCTGGGTGCACCACGAAAGGAAAAATTGCATGTCCAGCTTGTGAAGATGTTACATAAGCAGTTTGGTTAAAAAATAGTAGGAATTTTTTTACATAGGTCATTGACGATTTTTACCCTCTTCTCATCCATATAGAAAAAAGAAATCTTGGTTTGATGAAAAAGTAGAAAAGATATTGCCACCCAAGTTGGTGAATTAATGAAAACCATATTTATTTACGTCTTAGAAAGTTCAAAAATCATTGGAGCAAGTGCAATAAGAGGAAGCGAAGTACAAAAGTGAAAGAAATGTGGAAAAAACGATCCATCTTCTTTGATTTACCATATTGGAAGGTAACTTTTTGTCTTAATTTATTACGTTCCAATTTTTACTTATGTTGAGGCACATTGAGTAAATATTCTTTTATTAATCTAACATTATTCCTTTCGTTTTCACATAGGAGTTAGTGTTATATTGATGTCATGCATGTTGAAAAGAACATTTGTGAAAGCATTGTCGAAACTTTATTAGGTATTGAAGCAAATCTAAGGATGAAGTTAATGCTCGAAATGATTTAGAATTAATGGGCATAAGAGCTAATTTACACCCACAGGAAAGAGAAAAACAAACATACCTTCCAACAGCATTGCATATGCTATCTAAATCAAAGAAACAATCTTTTTGTAAGAGATTATACAACTTAAAGTTGCCAGATGGATACGATTCTAACATTTCAAATTGAGTATCTCTTGATGATTGCAAAATTATGGGGTTGAAGTTACATGATTTTCATGTATTAATTCAACAACTTTTACGCATGACTTTAAGAGGATTACTACCTAAAGGTCCAAGAAATACAATAATGAGATTGTGTTCAATGTTCAATACACGTTGTCAATGAGTGATTGATAGAGAGGAGTTGGTAGAGATTGAACACGAAATTGTTGAAACACTATACCTTCATGAGAGGTTTTTTCCTCCTTTGTTCTTTGATATTACGGTATATCTAGTTGTTCACATTGGACTTGAAGCTCGATTATGCGAACTAGTTCAATTTTGTTGGATGTATCCATTTGAAAGGTACTATGTTTCTTCTTATATAGGAGCTACCCTCACAACACCTGAAACTGAGCCACTGAATGATGGAAATAATCTTGATAGTAGCCATACAACTCTGAGCTTACCTATACCATTTGATTCACCAGCATCTCGTACAAGAGGAGCCCTTCATGTGAGACTAATTTTTAATTTAAGTATAGGAAAAAAATCAGGCTAAGTATTAAGAAGTTGGCATTTGAATCAATCCGTGAAAATGATTAAGAGATAAAATCTTTTATGGTTAAGAATAAGTTTTGCGATTAAAAAATTAATATGTTGGGAAGTTTTCAAAAAAGAAGGATTTGCGGTAGGACCTATAAGTCTGAAACATTTATAAGAGAAAGATTCTTCATGAGAAAGTTGGGTAGTCCACGAGAAGGGTTACACGTTAAGACCTTCGAAAGTTATGTTGAGTGGTTAAAGTTATTCGCATAATAGTTATGAGAACAAAGGTTTGGAGAGAAAGTGTTAAATCTGATTCGACAGGGGTTAACATGTAAGATTAAATATTTAAGCATAGCTTATTTAAATATTAAATTTACACATGTAAAGTGTTAAGCAGAAGCTGGTGAATTGAGAAGAGTTTAAGCATGACTAAGCTAGTTTAAGGGCTCTATGAATAGAAAACTTTGTCATTAAGTAAGCACAAATATTTTATTTATAAAAAGAAAAAGCTAAAGTTTTGTTTTTTTGCTTTGGTGAGAAGAAGAAAAACAAAGTGTTAAGTGTTGCAGTTTGTTTCGCGAGAAGGTTCCGCAAAAGAGAAGGAAGAGGAGGATCTTTGGTAAAGTTTGGTGATTGATCTTTTCTTTTAAAGTGTTAAAATGATTACAAACATGTTATGTAATGTTTAAATCATGATTTTGATTATTGTGATTTAAATGACTATAAAATGGTATTCAAACCATTAGTTGCTTCTTTAAATGAGCTAATTGTTATGTGCACATAAAGTTAAAGGCAACCATGTAGAAAAGGCCTGCATGGTGCGGTGAAGCTGGCCAATGTAGAAAAGGATTGCATTGTGTTAGACAATCTGAGCAACAAGGATGAATCTATATGTTCTCGAATGTTGTTGATACAGTAGTCTAAACATATGGTAATCAGACCAAGCGCAAAGAACGATTTGGGATCCTTGGTGAAAGGAAAGATTGTGACTAATATGTGTTTATGCGAGATGGTGCTTTATACGAAATGATGTGTTTATTGATAAACTGCTTTGTGTTTAACCTTACATTTCGATGAAAAGGTTTTATCAAAGGATATTGCGAAAAGGATTTTATAAAATCTCACCAAGTCTTTTAGACTTGCACTTTAAATTTTTATCTTCCAAGATTTGATGTTAAGGCCAAGTAGAGAGGAAGAGGAGTTTTCAAGGCGAGAAGGTGCTAGAACTTACCCTAAACCCTCTACAACTTATTTGAAGAAAAAAACAAGTGAGATTCCCACTAGATTTGTTCATAATTACCCTGAAAAATAGATACTCCAAAATCGTATTCTTTGCAACCTCCTATTTTTGTCCTAAATTTAAACGTATTTTTAGTCATAATGAGTGCTTCATGAAACTTATAGAACATTGAATAAGCTTTTCAACCATATCTAATAGAGCTTTTATTTCCATCTATACACTCTAGAGTACTCAAACAACCAGAGGCTTCTCGAAATTGAGTGAAAAATGTATGACATGTTTTCTACTTCAAAAGATAACATTCTAACCACCTTCTAAATTCACAAACAAGCATCCACCATCACAGATTACACCATGTTATTGTGAAAATTACATAGCTACTCAAGATTAAATCCATAAAACTTAGAACCTTACCCATGTAGTGCTAAAATGCCTAATTTCGAGCTTTCGAATGGTTGGACAGCGGCTCAAACATTTCTAAAATTTGAATCTAGCATCAAAAAGTAATGTGTACTGTTAAATTCAAGTCTATACTTAATGGGTATTCAAAATCGCCTTATAAAAATAACCTCGAACCATAAAAATCTTACTCTATGTGTTAGATTTGAAAGAAGAATGGAGATAGAAAGCAGTTGAATCGATCTCCTTCAAGCTACCATGTACGATGGCTGTAGAGGAAGCTTCGGGGAGGCAACTCATAGCTGATACGGAAGGCGACATTTCCAAATCTATTGTATCATGAGTTGGGCGTCGGAGTCACGATGGCAACATTGACGTTCACAGTGTCTAAGGTTGAGTTCCTTCATTAGTGAGCTGATCGATGTCCACTAAGTCAAGAGGCACAAAGGCGATTGAAAGGTGATGGCATCGGTGTTCTACAATGGTCGATCGAAGAATGGTGTGAGATGGATTGTTGTTAGAATTTTCGAAAGGGAAGGGGTGTAATCCACATTGTAGACGAATGGGGAAGAAGAAAAAGAAATATCTTCTTTTTCCTTTCTTTTTCATCCTATTTTATTATTATTATATTAAAGAAATCTTGTGAAAAGACTTATATGCCCCTCTATCCATAAATCTTTGTTTTTACTTTTTATCTTCACTCTTTCAACATTTAAGAAAAAAATCGTTTCAAGTCTTAACCCAACTAAAAGTGATTCTAAATTTTCTTATCAAATAAAACAACCTTTAAAGAGTATAAAAAAATATTCCAACTTGTTTTTCACCATTTAGAAGATATTAGAAAAATAATTAAAATAAAGGAGAGTAGAACGAGAGCTTACAATTCTCCTTTTCTTGTTGGTCATTTTTAGGTTGCTCTCAAGTTTTGGTTTCGATTTCGACGTATCCATGGTTGAATTTTCTTCTTCAGCTTGTTCAGGTTGAACGTCTTGGTCATTTTGAAACATCTTCGTCGCCATGGATTGTTGATCCCAAGTAGAGTATTTTAACAGGATTATTAATACATATATATGATATTAACAATCAACTCTTTAATTGGAAACAACAATGGGTTTGTCGGAGGAAACCCTAACACCATTGTCCTCTACCAAATGAAAACAAGTAAATCTTCTTCATATCTTGCAGAGCTTGAAATCAAGAGTGTGATGATGAAGACGGTGCAAGGCATAGCATCTCCATTCAGTTGCTCAAAGATGAAAATGAACATAACTGAAAAATAACAAAAAACAAAGAAGAGGAAAGGAGAGAAAATGACCCTAATTTCAAGAACAAATGTAGGGGATGAGAAACCATTCTATGAGTGACGCCCGATCCTTCTAAATTTTTTGCGCTCAAATAAGATTGTGTTTTAATTGTTTCGCCCTTTAAATTGTATAGCCGACTTTTTAAAAGGTTATATTGCGGAGTTATAAAAGAGCATATTTGTTGTAGTCAAAGTAAGTATATAATATTTATGTACGGGTATATATTAAAAAGATACCTCGACTGCTGACATTCATCATGTAAGCAAATACTGGTAACATCTTGTGTGAGTCCTCAGGAGATCCTCTAACTTCATCAAATGCAACTTAACGTGCACACCAAGCTTTTTGGTAACTAATGTTTAAACCATGCTCAAAACGAATATAATGGACTATATCTTTAAGAGTGTTCAAATTGGAACCACCTATACTTATTTTCTTCTTTAACTTTTTAATAATAGAAAAAGTAGCTTGCTTGCGATCTATTAAAAAAACATCTACATAACGTGAATGTTCACCATCAAACCTAGTAACAACCTATATAGATTTGTCACCATGGAAACAACATCTACTAATCATAAACATTCTTCAAATACACACTACAAATTCAAAACTTGCTTGTTTGATTTAATTATTTGGTGTTAAAAATTCTCTAATGGCAAAGGCTTGCAATGATTGTTACAATGAAGCATTCATTGAAAAAATGTCATGGATTTTTACTTTGAAAGAGGAAGAAATCTTAGACATTTCAATATTTAAAGAAAGAATAGCCCCCATCTGCATGGATGTTTGTTGGTTTTGAGCTAGAAACTCTAGAATCCAAAGTAATAGCAAAAGGGCCAACATAATTAAGAAAGAGAGTAATACAAACTTAATGAACAATGAGAGCAATTTGTTCTTCCACATTTGATGTTATTGTGTGATAAACTCATTTAATATCGCTATCATTGGTAATAGGCAAGATCTTCTTAAGACATTCTATAGGACCTAAGCAGAGATATATATCTAGATTATCTATATCAACAAAACTGTCTAACTTAGATAGAAGACTATTGTGTATTGAAAAGACATATGTTCATTCACTAAAATTTTGGATACACTATAACTAATGTAGTTATTGGAATCGTTGAAAACAGCATCATAATATACTATAATGTTGGCCATACCTGATAAAAACGAATATAAATATGTCATTATACAGTATTGTTTGAAATATATGAGGGTATATAATGATTTATTTAAATAGAAAACATGTTCAATCATGGTAAGAAATTTTGAAGTTAACTTTCAATATATGAAAAACAATGCAAAATAGATGTAATATAATAAGTATAATTAAGAAATTAGTAAAATACATTGTATATATGAAAGGTACTATAAAACAGAAGAAAATGGCATTGTATATATACTTGACTAAATGTACATTTGCTTCATCGAAAAAATATCAACTAAAAATATGAGACAAATATGCACTCAAAATATATCAATGTAATATAAAATATGTATGGGGTATATAATGATCTTTTTAAATATGGATCAATTTCAAACATTGGAAAAAATTACCAAATCAACTTTCAATACATAAAAAACAATGTAAAATGGATGTAATATATAGACACAATATTTTATCCTATACATATATATATTTTAATGAAAATAATATTTGTAATAATTGCAAAGATTTTTTATTTTTAAATAAAGGTAAAAACTTACTAATAACATAAAAAAATTTAATATCTCATTTAATTTAAATAAAATCTTTTAATATTATATTTAACTTATTTATACTCTTTTAAGAAAAAAAAATTAATTTGTTCACAAAATCTTTTAAAATCTCATTTAATTTATTTCTATTATCTTAGAAAAAAAAAGAGAAAATTAATTTATTCATAAAATATGCAATTTTAATTTATATAATAATTAAATTTTCTAATTTGTGGTATTCTCGGTCTATAAATAGAGACCTTTTGGTCGATTGAAAAAGGGAAAGAAAAATACTTTAGAGAGAGTTTACAGAGAAAATTATTTAGAGAGAATCTTTATGAGAGAAAAAAATTCTTTGCAAAATATGGGTTTTTACTCAATTCATTTTATTACTTTAAACAACTTAATCGAAGAAAAACTTAATTCGAGGCTGCATTTGGTAAGGATTTATTCTCAAGGATTTGCATCCCATACAACAAGTAATTTGCTTCAAGATCAGAATCCTTGTTTTTTTTTCTCTTTTATAAAGGTAGAGAGAAAGAAAAAATGTATAAGGAAGATTTTATTCTCTTGCTTTTTATATCGTTATTCTTTTTTTAAAAAAATTAGTCCTTTCTCACTAAAAAATAGATAGAAAGAAGAGTTATAAGGAAAATGTTTTTTTTTTCATTTATAGTTATTATCATTACTTTTTTAAACTATCAACTTTATATTTCATAAGGTTTCTTCATCATTTTTTTAATAACTCACATCGATTTCGCTAAAAAAAATATCCTACGATGGAATCTAGAAATTTTCGATAGTCCGTTGTTTTTAATTTCTTAAGGTGATAGATCAATATCTTTGGAGTTTGAGATTTGATTCAAAGAGAATGAATTTAATAAATGTTTTTTTAAAAAATATTTATTCAAAAACTAGCCTATGATAGATTTTGAGAAATTGTAATAATTTCTCATTCTCTTAAGATGATAAATTTTTTCTCAATATGACTTGTATTCCATTGATTTTATGGGATCATTGCTTCAAATATTGGAGTGATGGGAAATAAAATAAGACAAAAAAATCATTTTTTTTTTCTAAATGAATTTTATTCAAGACATTAAATTTGGCCATCGTTTTCTAAACGAGTGTTATGAGGTGCCAACACCTTCTCCGTACACAAATGACTCTCGAACTCAACTGAACATAACGAAACAACTCCTTTTTTCGTTTATAAAATTAACCCTTTTCAAAGACGTCGGTTGCTCTGCGTCATCTCGGGTACATGGTGATATAATATAATGACTACAAATAAGAAATTAGTAAAGTATGTGATATATATGAAAAACAATGTAAAACATAAGGAAATGACGTAGTATATATACTTTATTCACAGTAAATTTCTTATGAGGACGACTTTATCTAAAAATTCCACCAGCATGCTATCATTTACAATTTAATAAATAAAATTAATAATATGAAATAAATTTTCACTCACTAGAAAACTTGGAGGAGATAAACAAAATAAAAAATAATGGAGCAAGAGAGAGATTGGATGGAGAGAGACCGAACAAACAGAGAGCGCCAATATTTGAAGCAATGATCCCATAAAGTCAATGGAATACAAGTCATATTGAGAAAAAATTTATCATCTTAAGAGAGAGATTGGATGAAGAGAGAGATTATTGGAGATTATTGGATAAAATGAAAACTATAATGAATAGAAGGAAAATAAATGGGAGAAAATTTGATTAAAATCTTACCATATTTGTAATAAATATATACCTTATTTACATATCATCTCTAAAAAATAACTATCTTAAAATTAAATGAAAAGAAATATATTAAATAATGAATAAAGAAAATATGTAAGTTTTAATATAAATCATAAATGTGGAATAAAATATTTATGGCAACAAGATATATAAATCATAAGTTTTAATATATATAAATAAGTTTTAAAAAATGTAATATTTAAAAGTAATGACAAGATCAAAATGGTTCATAAAATAAGCAAAATTTTTATGGTTAATGAAAATAAATAACAATTTGAGATATTTGTGTAAAATCATATACAGATTAGGTCTTTTCTCTAAATACTTATTTTAAAGAAAATTGTCAAAAATAACAAATTTGAAAAAATATTTACAAGCGATAGAAAGTTTCAAATTCTATCACTAATAAACATTGATAGACACTGATATGCTTCTATTAGTGACATTGATAGTGTGAGGCCCATTTCTAATTTGAGTAAGGAAGTAAAATTCAGCTAAGTATTAAGAAGTTGACGTTTGAATAATTTTGTGGAAAGGATTAAGCGATAAAATATTTTATGGTTAAGTATAAGATTTTGCAATTAAGTGGGTAGTTCATGAAAAAGTGTGATAAGAAAAGAAAAAGTCTTTGCGTAAGTTAAGAAGTGAAAGTTTTGAGAGTTAGACTAAGTGTTTTGAGTGGTCTTCGCGAGAAGAACCATGTTTTGCGTATAAAAGAAGTCTGCAAAGAAGCCTTAGAGTTTAAGTTCGCAATAAGAATTCTATGTGAGTAAAACTTGGTTAGTTCGCTTGGAAGGTTTCTTATAGTAAAAATACAACCACGCTATAAGGTTATTCGCAAGAAATGGTTGAAATTATTCGCGGACTGGGTTAGGCGGAAAGCAATTCTGACGAAGAAAATGTCAAATCTGATTTGACAGGGGTTAAAGTGTAAGATTAAGGATTTAAGCATAGTTATGTTGAATATTAAATTTACACATGTAAAGTTTTAAGCAGGAGTTGTTGAACTGAGAAGAGTTTATGTACGAGTAAGTTAGTTCTGACGAAGAAAATGTCAAATCTGATTTGACAGGAGTTAATGTGTAAGATTAAGGATTTAAGCATGGTTAGGTTGAATATTAAATTTACACTTGTAAAGTTTTAAGCAGGAGTTTTTGAACTGAGAAGAGTTTATGCACGACTAAGTTAGTTTATGCATGGCTTTTTTTTTAAGAGGATTTGGGTAACTAAGGAGGGGATGATGAGAGTTTTGTTGAAATGTTAAAGTGTTGTTGGTTTAGCCACGCGAGAAGAAGAAGGATGACTTATTTAGTAAAGTTTTATGAGTGTTTCCCTCTCAAATGAATTTATGTTAAAAACTCTATTATGATTTCTCTTTACTGATTTGAAAGAAGAATTCAAATGAGAATGTTTCAAAGAGACTTCTATGAAAAATTATGTTTTCAAACATGATTTATAATGGTAAAACTTGATTTGATTACTATGTTTCTTTGAGATGATGCTAACTTTTATGTGCACATAAAGAGTCAAGGACACCATGTGGTGTAGGCTACATGGTGATAAGAAGCTGACTTATGCGTTGAAAGGAGTGTACAAAGCTTAGCAGTCTGAGCAACAAGGATGAATCTATATGTTCTCAGATGTTGTTGATACAGTAGTCTAAACGTGAGGTAATGAGACCAAGCGTAGAGAACGATTCAAGATCCTTAGCGAAATGAAATATATATGTACCTTTTCTCTCTTTTCTTTTAGTTGTATATTATGTATATATGCACATTTATTTTATATAAACGAGTTTGATTTTATTATTATTATTATTATTATTATTATGCTTCATAATATATATATATATATATATATATATATATATAGGAAGGAAACGCAGGGAAAAAATGGATCAATTTTACTTTATATGCAACTAAACTATTTAGTGATAAACATGCTTGAAAAGCCCTAACTAAAACAAATTAGAGTTAAAGAAAATATAATATTGATGTTTTTGTAAATTCTCAATATCTCCTCAACTGGGACAACCATTAGAATTGACCCGCTAATCTCCAAACTAAGAACTGGGTTGTGGGACCCAATTTAGTGAAGAAACTAAGGGAGATATATGGAAATTGAAAGGTATAAGTTTGGTTGAGATTTTTTAGAGTAATTATTTTGTGATTTCTAAAATTACTTCAAAAGGGCAAAAAATTTTAACTAAAAAGAAAACAACCCTATTTATAACCTAATTAGTGCAAAATTGCATGTAATTAATTATCCAAATCTCAACACCTAATAATCCACTAACAATTAGTGGAACTTAGTGGACAAGGTGTCTACATCTCATGTAGCCACATATTCCACTAACTGTTAGTGGGATCATCCAACAACATGTTAGCTTTTTTGACTAACTTAGTCCAAGGTAAAATGGTCATTTGACCTTTCAAGTCAAAAGTCAATATTTTGACTTTTTACCATTTTATCTGTTTTGACTAATTCTGACTTCTCGAGCATGAATTCATGTTCATTTTTCCAAAATTCAAATCATATTTGAATATAAGGTCGGTCAAAGTTTAACTTTTCAAAGTAAAAAAGTCAACATTTTGACTTTTTACAACTTTGACCATTTTCATCAATTCTAAGCTTCCTAGTATGAATTTCTATTCCTATTTATAGTATTTAAATTCCATTTAAACATAAAGCTCTATTTCTAATATGAAATTCGACAACTATATCACATATACTTGTTTGTTTCTCTCTTCTCCCAATTCGACTTATTCCATCGCACTGTTCTATGTTTATTCCATATGAGCCAGCAGGGGAACCTAATGGACCTATAGATCATGAGCTCCAATGATTCAAGACTAAGTGGCTAAACTCTTTTAGACCGAGTTAATCAACATTCGTTAACTAATGGGTCATTCTACTAAAATCCTGTAGTTGCACTCTCCTCACTATAGATATATGTGTGTCCATTTAATATAACCATGATTAGTAAGTTAGTCCTTTATAGGTTGTTCGTAACCTTTGTTGGGTCAAAATACCATTTTACCCCTAAGATTACATCTTGCTCCTTAAGTCCCACTAATCCACTATTGAACAATTGGTTTAAGGTCCAACCTGTAAACTTAATCCCTCTCGAGCCAATGAGAGTGTGGGGTCCCTTGTTCAAGACTTGAGTTCAGTGCTTAAGAGAACAACCTATCTACTAACCCTAAAATAGGTAGAACTAAATTCCCTCTTGCATACTATGTTCCCAGCTATCCACCCAATCTTACTCTTCAAATAGGAGGCTTATTGGGCCGATGCTGATGAGCTGCCCTCACCTATGCAAATCTAAGGATAATCTCGTGTGAATAGGAGTTCATAGTTAGCTCAAGATTAAGATTAAGTTACCTAGGTCATCAATAATAGAGATAGTCAGTTTTAAAGAGTAAACGGTGTTCTAAAATAAAAGCAACTATTTCATGGTTCAGTCTTATGTAAGCACTTACATAGAATAGCCCACTTTCATATCTCTACATGAACAATTCATGATCACCTCGTTTGTGTTTACTACAAAGCGGGTCACATCCATAGTTTCTCTAAATAAGGCGTCCACCATTATTCATATACTATAGACTAATTAGGCTATATACTCAAACTTGATCCACGTTTATGTTTCTACATAAAGTTTAAGTTTACTCAAAAATAGCCTCAGGACTTAGTTTATTGGATTTAAGATTATAATATTCAATTTCCCAATAACTACTTTATTGAATAGAATATGATTACAAACTACGAGTTTTAGGACAAAAATTATAACAATATATATATATATATATATATATATATGTATGTATGTATGTATATATATATCATAATATATGAAGTCTAATTTTTTTTAAATGGCTTGTTTATAATAAAATAAATGAATACATATATCATTGAATGAATATTCGAAATTCGAGAAAATTGTAACCATTAGTGAAAGGTCTTGAAAGGTCTAGAGGTAATCCTTTTGCTCATTTCCTAGATTTCCAAGTTAGCAAGTTCCCTAGTCAACTGTGATGCTAGCTAATCCAATGACGATCAAGTATCACAAGAAAGGATCATCTAACATTCAATTTTGAAGGGAAGATTGTTAAGTTTGGAATAGCTGTGTAAGGCTCTAATCGCATACCACCAACATGACAAAGACCTTACGACAAGGATGCTGATAGAAAAGATTTCTGACAGTAGAATATGTTTTCACGAAATGGGTATGCATGAGAGCCTGACTCGAAGAAAGAAAGTCTGGTTGGAAAGCATCCTGAATGGGAAGTCATATCGGATAGGAGTATAGGCACTCCACGAAGGAGCATGAAAAAGAAAAGGAGGCGACGCAAAGAGAAATACTTTTCTAAGTCATAGCATGTGAGTGTAAGTGATGCGATAAGAGTAAGTAGCGAGGAAGAGGCCTGCGTTGAATGTCATAAGTTGAACATTTAATAATGTGAAAAGAAGTACCCGTGTCTATGGAAGTATGACGAGAAATAGGTGTCCTATTGACATGATTGGACGATCCAGAATAAAGTACATATCTAATGTTTCCTAAGAAGATAAAGGAAAATCTAGCAATTAAAGAGTTTAGCTTTCCAAGGAGATAAGGTGTGCGTATCAAGGGAAAGTCAAATCACCTCTGATGTTCAAACTACGTGTCAAGTATGGGTTGGCTACATGTCGCGGAAAAATGATGATGAGACACATGTAAAGTGTAGAAGTGACCTTTAGAAAATGAAGAGGGAAGAAGTCTTGATGGGAGTGGTGTTAAATCTCTGTTGTGTTAAGTTTGGTTTGGACTCAAAGATGGTTAATTACACAATTAGTTCTATGTGATAAGTCATTAGTTGTGATCATTGCATGCAAAATAATTACTATGTACCTCTTTATCGTATAATTGTTGAGTCTTTGTTGAGTACAAGTTTTCCTACTGCTTGTCCCAATACAAGTGAAATAGTAGGTTTACCCGGATGATTCAGGATCGAACAGAAGGAATTGATTCAAGGCATTAGTTCTAGTAATTGCTCATCATCTAGGCAGTATAAAATAATTAAAGAATAACAAATGTAAGAAATGTTAGACTAAACTCAACTATTAAATTAAGCTTCGAGAGTTTGTAAACAGGGAATAAGATAGCGGAATGGTGATGCGACTAACTTGTATTAGAGAAATGAAGGAAGAACTATTTATGCATTATCATATGATTAAGTAGTGTGATAACCTTGATGCGTAACTTGCAAAACCCATACTGCTGATTAAGGCTTGCTTCTCTTGAAGCCATTATACGTCATACATGGTCGCTTTCCGAGATCCATATGACTAAGTATAATTAAATGAGAAATATCTAGAAGATATCACTTATAAACTGTATATGATTTCACGATTAAGGACAATAATCTCTCAGTGTCCAATGTCCACACTTATTCTCCTTCTGGAATCCAAATGTTGGAAATGATCTTGCGAAGGAAGTTGCATGCGTTAGTCAGGTCCTTCCTACTTTCCCTCTCGGATAGTTGGTGACTTACGCTAGCCAGGGAATGGAATAGCTTGACTAATGTGATAAGACATATAAGTAAAACTTCTTATTAAGAAATATCACAAGTTTAAATTACAAATGACACCTTGATTGAAGGAGAGTGAAGACATGATGGATTTAAAGAGTATAATGATGTAATATATCAAAAATATAGGCCTTACGCCATTGTACAATACGAACACATATATTATAGAGAAATATAAAAGTGGACAACAAAAAGAGAATGACGTTTGTTACAAGTTAAGGGGAATGGGGATTGGATTCTCCACCACTCAGACTCTAAGCGCTCACTTACAGCATGACCGAAAAAGAAGAAGAAGAAGAAGAAGAAGAAGAAAACTCTTTACACTTGTAGCTCATCTATACTCTCTTTTATGGTCCATTAAGACCTGTTTTACTTGGTGGAGATGAAGTTTTTTTATAGGCAACTTTCGACTAAAAACTTTCATTCTTCTGAAATTGTCAGCGTCGATTGCAACCTTACAAAGTCACATCAACTCCAACTACCATTCTTGTCTTCTAATGAACCTTTCTCGCGTGATGACATGGTTTCTCACCTGGATATGTTAATCGCAAAATGAGTTCCCATCGCGTAGCCTTTGCATGAGATATCTCCTTCAATTCACTAGTTTCTTCCTTTCTACTCATCCTGTGTTTAGATATGGCAATTGCGTAAAACAGACATAATGCTTATATAAGATGTATTTCTAAATACTTATGTATTTACAACATAAGTTACGCGCTTTGATCCTTTTCTTATGCATTTTGACCTCATTATTCTAATAAAAGAGATTATAATAACTAGTATTTATACACATTACCAGGGAGAAAGATAGATTTTTTTTATGAAAGAGATGAGAGGAAGTTCGAGGTGTTGAACGGTAGGATGAGAGAATCACTCTGGGGAAAAGGAGTCTAGAAGTAGAGAAGGAAGGAATTGAGGTTAAGTATATATGTATTGGTAGGAATTAAGGCCATACAAAACTTAGTTCTAAGTCTGTGTAGTCAAGCTAAGGAGAGAAGAGAAAGTGTTTCTATAGTCTTACATGGAGAGTTCGTTGTGAAAGTTTCTATTATACCTAATGAGCCAATTGGTAAGAAAAACAATCCTTAACGCAAATGGCTCAACTTAGAAGGTAGGCCAGCGCATACCCAGAATGGTGAGACCAAGCCCGAGGGAGTTAGGCAGCAACATAGCTGAGTCAAGAAAAGGGTAACACCAAACGTGGATGGCTAAGAGAGGTGGTTAGGCGATCGAGGCAAAAGACTAAGGTATGCCTCTACACCTTTATGTATACCTACCACAAGAAGTAGTTTTTAGCATAGCAGAGAGAAAAGGGTTACCGGGAACTATCCTAGAGTTGGGATGTTGATGACTTGAGGGGAAGGGATTGAAGAAAAGAGTCTCAGATTTTTTAATACCTCGACGCAAAGAGCTACACTTTGGTGGCAAAGAGAGAACAAGGTGCATTGCTACAATATGGGACAAACAAACAAGACTTCAAGTCGGAAAAGTTGTGCTAGGAAATGGGAGACCGAAAGTTTATGTTTAAGACTTATTGTAAGGAAAATTCTAAGCTCTATTTGTACTTTATTGTAAAGAGTTAAGTTAATAAAGAAAGGGAAATTGTACTCATTCCACTGTATTACTTTGTGTCTATTGCGTAAGTAGTTGAAAGAATTTGTTAAGCTAAGCATTAAAGGCTTGACGATAAGGCTAAGCTAAAGAAAGTTAAGTTTTTGTTTTCCTCTGCGTTGTGTGAAGTAAAGCTTGAAGTTAAGCTTTGCATTTAAGTTTGGTAAATATGATGTTTCACTTACTAGGCGTTCAATGTATATCACGCGGTGTGGTTTGCGTTAAGGGTCTAGGCGACATGCCTTCCCTTAATCGCAGAGAGTGATTTTAAGAAGGGGCGTGACAAGTTGAGTCTGAGAAAGTAACAGGACTTAATTGTGGGTCATTGCTAATCTTGGATATGTATAGATTTAGTGACATATTTTATAACAAATACTTCAATAGGAAACATTCAAAACTAGGGAGAAAAAGTAGAAAAAAGATAGTTACAAGATACATTGAATGACCATCGCAAAGGATTTACACATTGAGGAAGGCATCAGAGTGATGGATGATGGGGACAAGGAACCTACATACCATGGAGAAGTCAACAAAGGGAATACAAAAGGTTGGTTTGTATGTACCAAATTTTTTTGAAGAATTTTGTGATCTTGTAATGACGAGATATGAAGAGGTTGATAAGAAGATAAACATTCAGACTGGGGAAGTGAAAAAAAAAAATACAAACAAAAATGTAAGGAATAGAAGAAAGTGAGGTAGAATATGATGAATAAAACTATGAATATAAGGGTAGAAGATGAAAGTAACTTAGGAGGTGGGATTGATAAAGGAAATGAATAGAGATATCGGGGAAGAATAACAAAGAGGAAGGAAATGAACGTAATGAAGGGTAAGATGTTATTAAGGTATATTCATAATATATTATACATCATTTGAAAATTATATACATCATACATAATATATATACACTAGAAGTTTTTATATCATTCATTGTTTTTGAAAAAATAGAAGCAAAATGTTAAGGGGATTATGGATTCACATGCAACAATGTTGGATGAGGTATTACAAATTTATTGAATTATATATTTTGGACTTTATTGATTATAGTAAGTGTACATGAAATCACAATGTGCAACGTATGTGCTTGAGCTCCACCGAACTTATAAAAAACGTCTTACTTGAAGTATAAAAGATAAAAAAAAAGAGATGAACACGTGAATACACATAATTAACTGTTATTTATAGTTTACTTTAAAATGATATAGGCAACTAATATGTATAATGGTATATTATGGTATGCTTTGAACACAACATATGGATCCAATGTCATTAAACAAGTTCATAGAACATTAGACTAGGAGAAAAGTCATTCATTCAAAAATGATATAGTCACCTTTCACAATAAAGTTTGGGTCAGTGTAGGAAAAAGTTAAAGGAAAAAAGTAGAAGATTGTGCACCTTCATTCAACTTACTATCTCAACCATAGCTACTTGTTGCAAACACAAATGTATATCTTACTTTGTTTTGGGGATATATGAAATATGAACTCGTATTTTTTTTTTAACCACAAACTTCAAAAAGCTATGCAAATTTATCTTGTTTTACTTTTTTTCTTTTGCTATTAAACAATAGTTTTGACAACAATATTAAGCACACTAATTTTGTTGTTATGGATCTCATTTTGAGTTTGCAAAACACATTAGGGTTTAGGTTTATGAATCTCAACGTCTATGATTTTTTTTCTTTTTTCTTTTTTTTGTATAGGCTATGTACCTTGTATTATTTCAAAAGTACTATGGATACAATTCAAAGTATATCATCAATATACTTTACTAGATCTTAAGGTCCCTGATTTTGAAGTTATGAATATCGTTATGGTTGTGTGAACATCATTAGGATTTATGAATCTTAACTTCTATGGAGCAAATTTTGAAAACGTGATGTACACTTTAATATTCAGCAAATCCTATATTATTAATAACATAAAGAATATATGTAGAAAATATTTTAAATTATTCAGAATATACGTGCAATACATTGTTGCATTTTCTTCATATATATATACACGTTACTATAACAAAAAATTATTTACAAACATCTAGGTAATTGATAAACACATAAAAACAAATATTACCAGAAAATATGAATAATATTCATTTTGAATTTGTAGCAACATTTTCTTTACAAAAATCATAGCAAAAACACATAACAACCTAAGCTTCTAAGACTAACCAAGCAACTAATAAGGAATAGGATATTTGCATGACATTTGATTGTGCCCAATCCTTCCAAAATGACCGCACTTGACACGCTTCTTAAACTC
This sequence comes from Cucumis variabilis, assembly GCA_037974545.1. NCBI lineage: Eukaryota > Viridiplantae > Streptophyta > Magnoliopsida > Cucurbitales > Cucurbitaceae > Cucumis > Cucumis variabilis. Next base: position 22,567,875 of record JBBPDI010000029.1, on the reverse strand, counting down.
CATCTTAGAATGAATGCTCATGTTTTTTATACCCGCAGAACACTTGACATTAGGAGGTAAGACGCTTATCGAGCTTACATCTTTGGGTATTTGCTAACCATGTGGATTGGTTAAAGGATTGATGACATCTTTATATATTGAAGAAAGACTCTTGCGTGAGATAATATGGGGGAAACATAATCCTTAATTTATAAATGTTTCCTACTCAATAAAGCACATGCATGAAGGCACAACAAAATTTGCATAATATCCTACATCCTACGACTACAACTTCGGGAAGGTAGGCACACATTTTGTTGAATGGTTCCATCTACACTTGATATTGAATGTTGTTCAATGAAAAAACTTGCAAAATACTTAGAAATGTTAATATATTTATCTACAATGTACTGTAGTATATTTCAAATGTACTCAACTGCAATGATGTATCTAGACCAATTTGTTCCCTTATATGCTTCTCTATAGCTTTAATAAAATCAATCATATGGTATTTTGTTTATAGAGATTAGTAAAGAATGGACTTCTAAGTGAGAGAAGAAAATTCTTTACTTGTATGTGAGGCATGGGTAGGATGACCAAAAGATCTTTTACTAAAAAAGGACATAGAGCCAAAAAACCCATAGAACTTATACATTTAGATCTACGTTGTCCTATTAATGTTAAAGGAAGAGGAGTGTTTGAATATTTCATCACATTTACTAATAATTATTTAAGATATGATATGTTTATTTAATGCAACATAAATCTGAAGCCCTTAAAAAGTTCAAAGAATACAAGGCTGAAGTTGAAAATGCATTAAGTAAAACTATTAAAACATTTCAATCTTATCGAGAAGAAAAGTATATGGATTTGAAATTCCAAGACTATTTGATGGAATGTGGAATTGTGTCTCAGCACTCAGCACCTGATACACCTCAATAGAATAGTATATCTGAAAGGAGAAATCGAACCTTGTTAAACATGAGTTCGATCTATAATGAGTTATGCTTACTTACCTAATTCATTTTGGGGTTTATGAAACACCTTTGGAATTATGGAATGGCCATAAAGGTACTTTACGTCATTTCAAAATATGGGGTTGTCCAGCACATGTGCTTGAGACTAATCCTAAGAAATTGGAATTTCATTTAAAATTATGTTTATTTGGCTACCCCAAAAAAACCAAAGGTGGTTACTTCTATGATCCTAAAGATAATAAACTGTCTGTATCGACAAATGCTACATTTTTAGAAGAGGACCACATAAGGGAACACAAACTGCGTAGTAAGATAGTATCAAATGAACTTTCCAATGAAACTATTGAACCTTCAACAAGAGTTGTTCATGTCTGTTCATCTACTAGGTCACATCAACCTCAATCCTTGAGGGAACCTCGACAAAGTGAGAGGGTTACGAACTTACCTATTCGTTATATGGGTTTAACTAAAATCTTAACTGTCATATCTGATGGCAAAATTGAGGATCCATTGACTTTTAAGAAGGAAATGGAGGATGCGAATAAAGATGAATGGATCAAAGTTATGGATCTTGAATTGGAGTCTATGTACTTCAATCCAGTCTAGGATCTTGTAGATCAACCTGATGGAGTAAAACCTATAGGTTATAAATTGATCTGGAAGAGAAAAATGGGTGCTGATGGTAATGTGCAAACTTTTAAAAGCTAGATTAGTGGCAAAGAGTTATACCCAAGTTGAAGGAGTTGACTATGAGGAGAGATTTTCTCACTTGTTGCCATGTTAAAGTCTATTCAAATACTTTTGTCCATTGCTGCATATTATGACTATGAGATTTGACAAATAGACATTAAGACTGCATTTTTTAATGTCAATATTGAGGAGACCATCTATATGCAAAAACCAAAAGGATTCATAACTCCAGGTCAAGAGAAAAATGTTTGCAAGCTTAATCGTTCCATTTATGGATTCAAACAAGCTTCTCGATCTTGGAACATCAGATTTGATACCCCAATAAAATCTTATTACTCTGATTAAATCGTTGATGAACCTTGTGTCTATAAGAGAATCATCAACAATTTAGTAGCTTCCTTAGTTTTGTACATAAATGATATCCTACTCATTGGGAATGACGTAGATGTACTAAATGATATCAAACAATGGCTGTTACCGAATTTCAAATGAAAGATTTGGAAGAGGCACAGTTGTTCTAGGCATTCAGATCTTTATAGATCCACTACAAGAATTCTTGTCTCTAGCGATAATTTTTTCTGGCAACATAAAAAAAACTATGGGCAAAGATATGATATGTTGATATAAATTTTATTGTGTAGGTACATCTTCGTTTTTGCCGATAAAAATATAGACGTGGACAAAAACTAGTGTATTGCGTTGGCATATTATTGTTATGGCCACATATTATATATGGGAAGATATTTTAAATATTTTACAACGTAATTTACGTGGCCAAAAAACCAATTTTTGGCAACACAAAATTTATATTTATGGCGACGCAAATAATGTGGGCATAAATTAAAAATAAACTAATTATATTTTTTTATTTTTCCCCTTTCCCACGTATTCCCCTCTCCCTCACAAAAAAAACCCTTCCCCTTCTTCTCCCCTAATTTTATTTTTGTAAACCACATCCCTCACCTCCCCGATTTCAAGTTGCTGCACCACCTCCCCATTTTCTTTCGACCCTCCCTCCACTGGTGGCAACCCATCTTGTCGGACATTTGCACCTCATCCTTCTTCTCGTCAAACATTTGTGTGCCCCCCCCCCCCGAGTTCAACAGTTGGCAACCCCTCCTTCGATTTTCTTTCAACCCTCCCCCACCGGTAACAACCCTTCCCATCGTTCGTACCCCTTACCTTTCTTTTCGCTGGACTTTTGCACCCGTACCTCTATTGAGTTGTGGCAAACACTCTCATTTTCGTTATGTGACATTCCCCCACCGGCTTGGTTTAATTTTTATTTTGTGACCCTTTCCCCCATCTTGCCAAACATTCGTACCCCCGCTCACTCCTCGTCGAATCAAAGAAGCTCGCCCACTCCCTCGCTCATTCGTTGTAAGTCGCCTCCTTCCTTGCTCGTCTCCCCATTCACTGCTTCACACCCCAAATAAGATTAACTTCGGTTTATTTTTCTTTTTCAAATATACTAGATCTGGATATGGTATGTTTTGAGGTTAAAAATACATTAAATTAGAAATAAAATTTAGTACATTGTGTGTTTGGAGTGAGTTCGAAAATATTGTGACTGTAGTTTAAAAATATGATGGTTGTGTATTCAGTTTGAAAATATGTAGTTTGTTCTTTATTTTTCAGCTAATTGCAACATGAGAATGATAAAAAATGAAACCCCACCCTTTTGTTTGTTTTCAGTTCAGATTAATGTTTTAGGCTACCCTAAAGTGAAGGTTCTTATGGAGAAGATGGATCTTATTGGGAACCGTCAATGATGAACGACATTGTATGTCACACCCCATCCCAGACTACCTGCTGGCTTAGACTGAAAGACGATGTGAAGCCTACAGACAATGCTTTTCTCTACTTGTAACTGCCGACCCTACTGAAAACTTTAACAAGATAAACTTGCCAATCTAGTATGTAAACTATTGTATATGTAACAAAACACAATGGATCCTATTCTAATCATATACATACATGAAGTGTAGCTCAAAATAACTATTTATACGAGTAAACTTGTTGACAACTTAACCAAAACATAACCAACAAAGGTCTATACAACCATAACTCCTAAAGCTTACATAAACTGTAGAGTATCTATATCATACTAAGATATATACATCATAACACAACAGACTCTACGTACAACTCCAATTACGTACTGACAATCGGTTTGGAGCTTCAGCAGACCAAGACAGTCTATCAGGTACCAAGAACTCGATCTTTACCTGGAAAGTGGGTAAAAAATTTTAAAAGGGTAAGCTATAAAGCTTAGTGAGTGACTCAGTTTAAAACTAGAAATTTGAAAGGTAAGAGCACGTGAAAGCTTACAC
>JBBPDI010000029.1:22552808-22563796 GCA_037974545.1 Cucumis variabilis | reverse complement strand
CTTTCAGAAAAAGAAAGAAAGAAATTGGTATCTTCTCGGGTCATTTAACAATATCAAATATATCATTCCATATCAATCTATTTTTCTACACCTATTCTCAGATGATTCAATATTTTTGTAAAACAATTGTTTTTCAAATATTGTATTACAGATTAGTTAAAGAAAAATTCTAAAAAGTAGCACATTTTACAAAATATTTACAATCTATAGTAAAATTTTTAAATTCTATCATTGATAGTTATTGATATGCTACAGTGATAGAATTTTATCAATGACTATCATTGATAAAATCCAAAATTTTGTTATATCTTGTAAATATTTTAATTTATTTGCTATTTTTAAAAATACCCCTAAGTTAAATATATTATATTTATAAAAATTATTAAAATGATGATCTGTAGTTTAAAACTAGGACCCAATTGTTTTGAAAATTAATTAAGTAAAGATCTCATCCACCTTTAAAAAAAAGGCTCTTACGTTATTATGTAATTTCTACCAACGTTTTTAATAATCAATCAAAGTTTTGAAAGATGAAAATCGTAGTAAAAAAAAGTAAGAGAAAATATGCTTTATTTTCAAAAACATTATCTAACGATACTGAAATGACAAATTGAACATTAATTTATTAACTAGATTTTCTTTTTTGTTCTTTTTTCCTAATTTAAAGTTAAAAAATGTACCAAAATTATTTTTCTTTCCTTTTACATCTAATTTTTCTAGGAGCATAGCTGAGTAGAACCAATGATATTAAAAATTATAGCAACTTCAAACTAAGACTAAAGTTTAGAAATTGCAATAAAAGAAATTTAGGAATCAAATCATCTTTATCTTCAAAATTTCATAACAATTTCTTTACATTAAAATTCCAATTTTGAATAGTAATTTTTTAAAATGCTTTTTTCATAAAAAAGAAAAAAAAAAAAAGAGAAAAGAGAAACCTCTCAAAACCTCTAATTTCAATGAAAATCATACTCGAAAATCAATACACAATGTTAAGGCTTAGTTTCATATAATGTTTTGACTTTTAAAATAACAGTTCCATCTTGACTGTGCTTTAAAAAATAAAAGCTAGTTTTAGTATGAACAAAAATAGTGTTTTGTAAAATTTGAACAAATTAATCATAATAAATTCTAAATTAATTAGTGTGTTTTTGATATAATAACTAAACTAAAACTACGGTTAAATTTCGTGTACATATCATACAATTGTTTAAATAATTTTTTAAAACATTAAATTTTGTTGATGTGGATATATACTACAAGAAAATGAGGTTATCCTGACACAGAACAAGGTGTCGGGATAAACAACGTCGTAAAAAGAAGCTTTTCCTGACGCCCTAAAAATGGTGTCAGCAATGGTCATCTATGCCGATATAGTCTTGAAGACGTCAGGGCAACATAAGACTTTTTCAACGCCAAGCACAAAGACGTCGGGGAAATGTTTCATCTAAATAATAATATACATTTTTCCCAATGCCATGCAAGTACACATTGGCGATGGCCTAGCTACAGCCGACATGGAAGTGTATGGCATTGGGAAAAGTGAAAATTATTATTAAAATTTAGTCAATCCCGACGTGTACGTGCATGTCGTCAACGATTAGTCCACCTATGACGATGTTGGCGTTGACCACGTCGCCAAAGGTTCAACCTTTAAATAATTATTGCAACCTTTTTGCCACGTCAAAAAATAACACGTCAAGATTTTTCAACCTTTGGTCAATGTAGGGGTTGATAATGTTGCGAGAAAGTGTGACGTTTGAAATTTTTTGAAAACTTTGTCATGACGTCATAAGTGACTACATCTGGATTACATAGAGAACTACCAACGTAGTAACTTCTAGCTTTGCGATTAGGGGGTTCCCACGACATTTTTAGGTTGCATCGGGAGAACCTCTGTCATTAAAGTTGTTCACAGGACACAGAATACACAAGAGAAAAGAGAAAAGAGAGACCATCGTGAGCTGTCTACCGTCGTCGTTCGTTAAGTCGTTGCCCATTCACCGTTGCCATCCACGGTCCTCCGTCCTTCTTTCGTCGTCGAGTTACTTCGCCGTCTCTAATTCCCAAATGTTTTACTTGTTTTTTCTAAATAAATGTATATTAATATATTGTATATTATAGATTAGGTTGTATGTACATTGTGTATTGTATGTATAGATTGTAGATTGTAGATTGTATATTGTATGTATAGATTTTATATTGTATGTATGTTCGATATTAAATTTATTGCATGAATAAGTAAATGTACAATTGATATTCAATTGTATGTCTAGATTGTATATTGAAATTGTTGAAAGTTTTTTAATTAAAATGTATATAAATTTTTTAATAATTAAAATGTATATAAAAATTGTTATATGTTATGGTTTAAATTATTGAAATCTTGATTGTTATAGAGGGATTAAATGTATTGAAATTGTTGAATTATGAAATTGAAAATTTTTAAATTGTTGAAATAGTTTAAATACTTTAGTGTTTTATCATTTGTTCGCAGTGTTAGGTAGCTTCTAACGCTTATTAGTTGGAAGTGTTAGATAGATTGTTTTAGTTTAAACTTAGATATAGTAAAAATTGGGATATTGAATACTTGTAAGTTGTAGCTTATTCATGGAGTAAGGTTTAGCATTTGAGAGGAGAAATATAAGACTAATTAAATGTATTTATGTTATAGGTCTTTAACGATGGACAAGGGTTAGGATGAAATATAGGAATAAGTTCTTGGTTGAGTATAGAGAGGGAGTTTTTCAATTTTTAAAAGCTGCAAAGTATCACGACGATGAGTACGAATGGACAAGGTGTTCATGCAAGAGATGTATGAACTCAAATTGGGAGTCATTAGAGGGTGTGGAGAGACATTTATTAATGATTGAAATATCCCCCACCTACACAGATTGGGTGTATCATGGAGAGCCAGTGAACTTGTATAGAGGTATAGAAAGATTTGATGAAGGAACTAATAGTGACCGTTTCCATGAAGGAACAAGCAGTGACCCCTTCCATGAAGGAACTAACAGTAATCTGTTTCCTGAAGACAATGAAATGTTAGGTATGTTGCACGATTTTCAAGCTCTGATTTAACATAAAGAAGAAACGTGGAGGAAGGTTTGGAGAATGACATGTCGTTTAATAGTGGTGTAGAACAAGAGATGGCAAAGATATTACAAGAGTTATAATAAAGCACGTCGTGTGCTATACCCGATTATTCAAAATTTTCATCTCTGAACTTTTTGCTTATGTTGATGCATGTGAAGGTTCTCAATGGTTGGAGCAACAAGTCCTTCGACATGATGTTAGAGATAATAAAACATGCATTTTCAATGTGTGGTACCAATGTCCCTAGCTCATTTTACGAAGCCAAATGAAAATTGCATGACTTGGGAATGAGATACGAGACTATTCATGCTTGTAAGTATGACTTTGTATTGTACAGGAAAGAGTTTGAGGATTTGTAACATTGTCCAACTTGTGGTGAGTCTCGCTACAAGGTTAGTTCTAACAGAAAAAAAAAATTTCACATAAGGTATTGCGGCACTTTTTGTTGATACTGAGATTACAGCGATTGTTTGTATCACAAGAGGGCTTGTTTGACATGAGATGACATAAGGATAAATAAGTCGAAACAGCGAACGTGTTGAGACATCCAACTGATGCAGAGACATAGAAATATTTTGATTATGAATTTCTTGAGTTCACTTTAGATCCACGAAACATTCATTTGGGATTAGCTTCTTATGGGTTCAATATGTTTGGACATATGAGTACCTCTTACAGTATGTGATTTATGATGTTAATTCCTTATAATTTGCCACCTTGAAATGCATGAAAGAGTCTAACTTCTTCATGTTATTGCTAATACCTGGTCTAAGATCTCCTAGTAGGAAAATTGATGTTTACATCCAACCATTGATTGAGGAATTAACTGAAAGAGTTATGGAGCTAAAAAGTTTGTACGTATGATTCTCTTACATGTCAATTTTGTAAGTTGTATTCAACTTTGTTGTGGACAATTAATGAATTTTTTACGTATGGTGACTTACTCGGGTGGGGTACGAATGGGTATCAAGCATATCCCATATGCATGAAAGATAGATAGTCATTCAGGAATAAGAGGAAAAATAGTTTTCGTCAGATATCGACATTATCTTCTAGATAACCATATTTGACTTAGAAGTAAGCTACATGATGGAACTGTAGAGCATGGGCCTCTTCTAGTTGTACTGAATGAGCATGATATCTTAAAACAACTAGATTCGCTGGAGTTTTCAGTAATGAGTAAACATCCATCAATAAAAGATAAACAAAGAAAGAGAGCTTTGAACTAGACGAAAAGAAGTATCTTTTTCAAACTTTCTTACTAGCCAAGTCTACTAATACGTCTTAAATTAGATACAATGCATATTGAAAAGAATGTTTGAGACAACTTGGTCGGTACATTGTTGAATATTGAAGGGAAAACGAAGGATACCACAAATGCTCGGTTGGACCTTCAATATTTGAAAATAAGAAAGGATGTACATCTAATAGAAATCACAGATTGGTGAAGCTCTATGCAAGTTACACGTTGACTAGCAGCGAGTGAATTGCATTTTACAAGTACTTGAAATCAGTTAAGTTTTCCAATAGATTCATTTATAATATTTCACGATGTGTGAATAACAAAGACGGGAAAATATCAGGTCTTAAGACCAACGACTGTCACATTTTGCTTCATCAATTTTTACCTATTGGTGTTAGAGCATATTTACCAAAGAATGTGTACACTACTATTACAAAACTGTGTAGTTTTTTTCGTGACTTGTGTGCAAGAATGATAAGAGAAAGTAATTTGGATTGATTGAAAGTAAATATCATCATCATACTTTGCAAATTGGAAAGAATATTTCCACTTGCCTTCTTCAGCGTAATGGTGCACCTTGCTGTTCACTTACTGTATGAAGAAAATGTCACTGGTCTGGTTAATTATAGTTGGATGTATCCCATTGAGAGAAGTCTACACATGCAGAAGTAGTTCTTCCGAAAGAAAGCACATCCCAAGGGGTCTTATGTCGAAGCATTGTGATGAATGAATCAAGTACTTTTTGTTTGAGATATCTAGGTGGGATTGAAACTCGATTTTCTTGAGATGAATGAAATGATGATGACATTTTCAATGATGAGGTACTTCATGAGTTTGAAGTGTTCGTGCAGAAGGTATGACCATTAGGTGCGACAAGTTCACGATCTCTATCACAAGAAGAGAAACGCCTTTCACATTGGTACATCTTAAAAAATGCAGATGAAATTGTGGAGTACCACAATTACGTACTTTCAACTATATACTTCACTAGCGCTTTAAGTTTTTGTTAAGTTATACTCGTCACAAATACATACAACCATGTACTTTAGAAAACACTTGAGGTTGATACATCGTTAAGTTCAAAAGCGTTATCAACTTAATCAAAAGAAATCAATGGGAATTTCCAGATTGGTACAAAGATCAGGTATGTAGAGTACATGAATTCATTGAGAATTGATCTATCCTTATTTCAGAATTATATTCATCAACATAACATATTTTAGGTCATCGAAATGCGTGAGAGAACATTTCTCATGATTTTTTCTCACTTGCAATGGGACCTCCACTTGATGTTCGATCCTACAGTAGAGGCATCATCGATGGGATACAATTTCAAACAATAGATCGTGATTTCTGATGCACAACACAAAATAGTGAAGTCATAATAGTTAGTGAAAACAGTGGTAGTGAAAGCACTGACAATAACTTTTACAATGTATTAGATGAAATTCTTTTTGTTAAATATTTGATGGAACGTCGTGTTTGGCTATTCAAGTGTACATGGTTTGACACGGACAAGAACAAAAACTATAAGACACACGTGGAATTAGGGTACAAATCAATCAATATGTCCCATTTTTGGAACTAGTCATTTTCACAATCCAGGCACATCAAGTCTTTTACATCAAGGACCTAAAAAAATGGTGTAATTGGAAAGTTGTTCAAGTGGTCCAAAATAAACGTATATAGGATGTGCCCAAAGTGGATGATGTTGAGCTCAACAAGTGAATGTACTCAAAATCATTGTCGAACATCGTGTAACATTAAGGATGACACCCTATTCAGACTTGACATTGATCCTACACTGATGAAAAGATCGATTGTGCATCATGTCATTGAGGATTTCGTAAACGATAATGATGAACGGTTATCTATTCAAAGCGGATCAAGCGATAATGAATAATAATGACGAATCAAGTATTTACATATATTTTCTTTTTTATATATTCAGTTTTAAGTACTCTCATTTGTTTACTTAATTTTGGTTTATATGTCTACAGGTACTATGTCAGTCCCTATCAGTTTCGATGAGATTGACTCTCTTTTTTATTTCAATGTCGACGAGTTCAGTAACGTTAGGTTAGTCACCATTACATAAACAATTAGTTGCATAAACCTGGATTAGTTCTGTTTCTGATATTATTCTATTTTCATAGATGCCTCTCAACCTAGTACTTGCCCTCCTCGGAGATGGGAGCACTCGAGGAACTTGGATTTGGATAGATATGTGCAGCTAAATGGGAAGATCCCCATATCTATCTCTCTAGGACAGGATAAGTTGATCTCACCACATGTCGTTCTATTGAGCTATACCATCGGCGTGTTAGCGTGGGATACTTTTCTAGTTTGCTTTCTTAAGTGGATTGACGTTACTCTGAAGTACATCGAGATTGTTAAGGGCAGTTTACAGGTAAGTTTTTAAAATACCAATACTTATATGTTACCTACATATATATATAGAATTCTAATCCGTGTGTACTTTTCTTTTGTAGCAATGGTTTATGTTGAGTTTCGCAGATCCAACACTTGCTCGATTTGTAGATCATCAAATGCTTACCACCTTGAAGGAGTTCATGGACAGAACCACTACCATTTTAAGAAGTTTAGTGATCTTGAATAGGCACGTGCCAACCTACCCTCTAGATTGAAGAATCGTGTGCAAGTTTGACACTTTCTCTACGATCACTACCTTACTTGACAATTTCAGGTGATTTAAAACTTTTAATGTTCTCAAATGGTAGTTCATTTTTGTTTTTTGTATGTAACATTTTGTTTGTTTGCATGTAGGAGCAATCAATGATGAATAGGGCTGCTAAAGCGAAGCAGCCCTACAATTACTCTAAGTCATTTCTACAACAACAACAAGAGCTCGCTGAATAACGAGGTCGACTGAAGTTGTTCAAAGAAACGCACTCTCGAGGTGGGCCAGTTTGTTTTCCAGGCGTCCGTAGATGCTCATGCAAGTTTATGTGGTAATTTTTTCTTATTTTGTACATTTAATTTACAAGTTTGACTTAATTAAAAATTTTCTGACATAATCAATGCTGGAACTCCAGTCCCATCCCACCCTAGGGAGTTCTCAACCACTCTCTAAGAACGAGATATGCAAGACAGTTTTGGGTAGACGATCGGGCTACTAAAAAGGTCTTGGTTGGAACCTAGGCCAAAATCTCGAAACACTGCTGGCAGTTCTTCGTCTTCATCATACTGGCAACAGATGCACGTCAAGGAGCTTAATTATCTAGCTAAAAGCTCGTCTTAACAAAGTGACGAAGTTGAATGAGCAAGAACTGGAAGAAAGTAACCAAAAACATGAAAAAAATTCCCGATAGATGGAAAAAATGAGGAAGATGATTGAAGAACTCATTCGGTCACATAGAGGACCTTAATTCCATTGCTGTATGTATTTTTCAACTTTTAAGTTCTTTAATTTCTTACTGCTGATGTATATCTAAATTTAATTTTCTGTCATTGTGGTTTGGGAGGCATGGGGAATTGGCATCCACAGCACTCTTAGTAGATTTAATCTTTAGTTTTTAGTGTGTATTTTTCATGTATTTTTTTAATCTACTGTCGGTTTTTAATATTTGAATTAATTTTAATTTAAATTCGATTTGATATTTTAATTATATTTTATGAATTTTACATTTGTTGTTTAAAGAATTTGATTGAATTAAAACCAAATAAGTACCCAATAGCAAAAAAATAATAATTAAATAATAACAAATAAATAAATATAATTTAAAAGGTTTTTTATAACGCAACAAGGGCGTTGAGAATGGGACACTATGTCAATGCAGCGTCGGTCGAGTTTCCCTTAACGCTGCATCGGACGTTCATTAATGCTGACGTAGACGTGGACGTCGACAATATCTTTATGTCGACGTAGACATGGACGTCGGCAGTACCTTTATGTTGATGCATTGACCATCAAACATGGGGTTTGGGCTTACCTCGTCGTTTCGAATTAGTTAACGAAGCCTGCGTTGGCATAAGTATATTGCCGACATTGTCCAATTTTGCGTTGGTGTTGTCTCTTTCGATGCAGTATTGCCGACATCTTCCCCGACGCTATTGTCTGTGTTAGGGGAGACTTTTCCGATGCATTTTCTAGTTTTGGTTGACGGATACCTCATTCTCCTTGTAGTTGATTTATTATTATGTATTGAAGAAAATAACTATAATTTAAGAATATATATATATATATGATATGATTTGAAAGAATTGGTTGCAACTCTCTCAAGACGAATTCTAAGTATACAAAGTCCAAAACAAAAAAAAAAATACACTATTAAAAGTAGCTTTCAAAAGCATAATGTAATTTAATAAAATTGGATTGCAAATTATATACCACTTGTACTGTAGTATTCTAAACTTGAGGTCCGATCACCCCTGAAAAAAAACTAAATTTAAAGTAAATATAAGGAAATTGAAAAGAAAACTAAGTTCTAATAGAAACTTCATTAATTATGTACTATAGGGTGTGAGAATCTTTTTTCACATACTTTTTAAATTGATTGTCTAATTAATGTAGGCAATAAAAAATAAACTTGACATAATTTATAAGATTTGTTTACTATTATTTATCTTTTTAAGTTTTAAGTTAATGATTATTTTTTAAAAATATCTATTTCCAAAAGTGGAAAGTTAAATTTTTATGCTTTTAAAAAGGGGGTTTAAAAGGATTCTTATCTTTTAGTTGAGAGCTATAGGTGGCTTTATTTTCTTATGGCTTAAGCTTTGTATTTTTTAGTTTGGATTATGCTATTTATTTATATTTACAAAAATGGAAAGTTAATTCATAAGTTTTCTTTCCTTAAAAAATTTTTGAAATGATTCTTAACTTTTAGTTGATAATTATGAGTTGTTTTGATTCCTTATGACTAGGCTTTGTATTTTCCTAGTTTGGATTATGTGATTTATTTATTTACAAAAATGAAAAGTTAAATTGTTAAACCTTTTATTGAAACAAAAACGGTTTAGAATGGTTCTAGTTTTTAGTGGATAGCTGTTGGCTGCTTTGATTTCTTATGCCTAAGCTTTGATTTCTCTTATTACTTATTTCTTTTTATGTAATCATGATGTGAAACAACATCATCTCTTTACAGAAATCTAGCGTAAATAAATTTATTAAATTTAAATATATGTCCCTAATTTGAAAATATATGTTAGGTTTGAAAATTTTTCGATGAGTTGGTGTTGAATTGAATTGTAAAATTAAATATAATCATATAAATAAAAAATTTTGATAAAATTATTTTGATAAAAGTTGGAGTTTTACAATGAATAATCTTAAATATTTTTTTAGAAAAAAAAAAGTGATGAATCATTTTCTCATCACCACACGTTTAAATGAAAAACCAAAAATTAAAAAAAAATCAAATGAATCTTCTCCAATTCATTTCTACTTAGGTATTGAGAAAATATTCTATTTTTCTCAAGCTTCATGAGTCACTTTCTGACTCTCCACTATCACAAATTCTCAAATATAATTTGAAGAAGATTTGTTAGAAAGTGAAAAAACTAACTTAATAATAATAGTAGTAGGAGTTGTAGATACAAACTATTGTTCCCACGAGATTTTCGGTGAAATTTAATTCGTGGAGTTGAACTTGAGTTGGTGTTGTATTCTTGATGATTTGATGTGATGTGGTTCGATCTCTAGAATTTGATCCTCTGATTCTCTCTCGACTGTATGCTTGCGCTTGATTTGGAGGAAGTGAGCTCGTGATGTTCTTGAAGTTTGTTGAACGTCTACGCTTGATTTGGAGAAGTAGAGCACGTGATGTTCTTCAAGTTGGTTGAATGTCTCTGCTTGATTTGAGGAAGCGGAGCACGTGATGTTCTTGAAGTTGAAGTCTCGGAAGAAATTTTGTATCTTCGAAGGTTCTTCAATCTTCGAGGGAAGTTGGAGTCTTAGAAGAAAGCGTGATCTTCAAAGAAGCTTTAATCTTCAAGGGTGGTCGACTTCAGGAGTTAGGGAGTCTTCTAGTTCTTGGAAGAATTCTCTCTAAGCCTTCTGGAGTAAAAAATTTTTCACTCCACAAATGAGGAGAACTTCTCTATTTATAGAGTTCTCTGATGGGCTTTATGGGCTTGAGTTTGGTTGGTTCATGGACCAGACCCCTAAGTTTAACCACATATATTTGGATTATATTTAATCTTTAGGCTTAATTAAGCTTATTTTTTTGGGCTTAATTAAACCTAGCCTACGTAAATAATATTTAATTGAACCAAAATAATTAACTTGATCCAACGATTAGGATGAAAACAAGTGGCATTATCAGAATTGACTAATTTATGTTTTCAATTTTTAATCTGGGACACATGTCAATTTTAATTAATTCCAAATTTAATTATTTGCACTTTTCATCATTAAATTAATAAATGAGGTGACAATTTGTGATTGATCTCAAAATTTTTTATTTAACAAATGTCCCCTTTTCGAGATTTATGCACGTATATGGGTGAATGAATCTCGAAAAAGATAAATTTGAAGACAAAATTCGAGCTTTTTTATTTTTTTTTTTGGGTCAATTCAACATATCAAATTAATCAAACCATGAATTTAGTACATTAGTTTGATATAAATTTAAAATAAGGGTTAGAATATGGCCAAACCTTAATTAATTTGAGAAAAGTTCAAGGT
>JBBPDI010000029.1:22492159-22509143 GCA_037974545.1 Cucumis variabilis | reverse complement strand
GAGTGTGGGAATTAGAGAAGCTTTATAGGGATATCAGATTGCAACAAGAATTAAGGGTACTTTTTCAACTTGTTTTAATTTTCTGCGCTCTATGATGTAGAAGGTTAGGTCGTACTTGCATATGGTATTTAAATGATTGTTGAATCTGAAATGATACATGTTTATAACAGAAAATGGGTCGCAAACGTAAACTGTGGGAAGATGAACTCTCCAATCCAACTTCTAATCCTGTATATAAGTGGCGGGCAGAACGAAAACGCTGAAAGAGGTGTGGTACTCCTGCTTTCTTCATACAAGTTTAAGCATTTCTATTCAAGCAAACATTAGATTGCCCAAGTTTGTCAAGTTGTCATCCTTTTGATAGTGGTGCAGTTCTAGCGGGAGAGGTTCTTGTGATTGCATAATATTATTGTTTTGTTACCTCTCAATTTCTCTATTATACTTTTCACCTACCTTAGAAAAAACTTAGATTTCCAATCAATTTTTGAAACAAAATCAAGCTTTTGAAAACTATTTGTTTCTTAGTTTTAATAACTTGACTTGGTTTTTTAAAACATGATTTAAACATGGATATCAAAAAAATAGAAAATTATATGTGAAAATAGTGTTTGTAAGTTTAATTTTAAAAAACTAAAAACCAGATAATTATAAAATAAGCTTTTGAAAATTAAGCTTATAAACAACATTAACTTTCAGAAAGTAGGAAAAAGGAGAAGTTTTCAAGCACTTGTTTTTTATTTTTATAGACTGACTTAAAAACAAACAAAATCACTGTCAAATCAAACCTAATTTTATTTGAACACTCTCAATCTAACTGACTATTTTTCTTGATGGGGGTGGGGTGGGTGTCAAGAGTTGAATTGACTGGAAAAACTGAAGCATTGTAAACAATAGAATGTTATTTATATTTAAATTTCATATGTTAGGATAGAGCAGTTCAGATTATACCCAAATTTTGTAGGGTCATTTGTGTTTGATTCCAGAATTTTGCACATTTGTTTTCAGAGTAACTGAGCAAAGCACTGCTGCCGACCTAAAATAAAATATTGCACAAATAGCCTCACAACAGCGACCACATAAATTTTGCCGGTTCCTTTCGTTAATATGCAATTTCTTTTGTTTTCTGTTTCAAATTGTAATTAGTCAACAACACATGTAGTTTGTTTCTTTGTGGTCGTGGAAGATTGTAATGAAGTTACTAATTGTAATGAAGTTACTGCTACTGCTTTTAGTTAGGAATATATATAGTTTGATTTTCATAGAGTTTGTTTCTTTTAATCTTTTTAATTTTCTATTTTAAAGTAAGTTTGTTTATTTGAATAACATTTTTTTTATAGAAAAAATTATTGACTGGAATATAGAAAATACTTGTAAATTCTATACATCGTTTCAATAATACAGTTAAAATTTCCGAACTCAAAAGCTGTATATGTATTCTTCAACATTTTCAAGTTAAGAATACAAAATGTTGGAACTCTACTTTCATATTTAGAAGTTATGTAGCGATTTAGCACTGAAATTTGATTTCTAATCATTTCATCCTTTGTTTTCAAATTTTACTTTAATTATCATTTTGGTTTTTATATTTATATTTACAAGTTTGTTTAAATTTTACTTTAATTATCATTTTGGTTTTATATTTATAATTACAAGTTTGTTTAATTTTAGTTTTTTAGTTCCTTTGTTCTTGATAAAATCTTAGAGTTAGTCCAAGTAAAAAAATGAGTTTAGCAAGACTAATTTGATATTTAGGATATTGTAAGCATGCTGAATTGGATTTAAAGTAAGTATAGAAAGCATGATGCGTCTTTCTTTGTTTTTGTTTTTGAAAATTATAGTCCATCTTCGTCGTTTTTTTTTTTACCATGATGTGCATCTTTCTTGCGTCTTTCTTTAGTTTAGTGGTTGAATTTTTAATCAAATTTCAAAATCTAGAAGTTTTAAAAGTTTTTTTTAATCTCTAAACTTATACTTTGTTTTATTTTGGTCTCTAAACTTTTGTTTGTCTTAAAACTTTTGTAAAAAGCTCACTTTGCTCATGTCCTGCTTTTTGTTGATAGAATTTCGTTAATTATTTAATGTTGGGGCTTTTATATTTTGATTATTTGGTGATATTTTCATAATATTAATTAAATAAATAATAAAAATATTGTTAATTTATTTTATACATCTTTTATGCTAACACAAAAACATATAACACACTCAAGTCAAATAAACCCAAATTAAAAACTAAATATTTCTTTTTCTCTAAAAATCTCTTGCATTCTCTCCTTGGGCTCCGCACCTTTTATTTATTTATTTTTAAATTGGAATTTAGAAACAAATTAGAATAACGATACTGAGTAGATTAAGAAAAATAAAATAGTTGTTAACATCTATGACAAGGTAGAGTAAGCTAGAAAGAAAAATGAAGTAATTATAACATAGGTATAAAATGAATTTTACAAAATTATAGATAAATATTTCCACAGTGTATTACAAAACCAAAAGAAAAGGAAATAGAAAAAACACTCAATGAAACGCAAAATATTTCAATCTTGAGGCACTAAAAACTTTGTATACAGAAGAATGCATTTAGCATAAGTTGAGAAAGTGAAATGAAATGACAACGCACACAAATAGTAACCATCAAAATCTTGAAGTGAAGTCAATGTGACTTCTTGAATTTTTTTTCTATAATACATCAAATTACCTTTTTTTAATTTAAAATTACAATCCTATATTATTATATTATTTGGCGGCATAGTTATTCAAATATAGAAGTCACTTTATCATTTCGTTGAGAATTAACATAATCTTAGCAACATAGACTATAATAAGCTCATTTTAAAAGTTTAGGAACAAAATACAGCAAATTAAAAAATTAGGATAAAATAGAATTTAAACAATTTTTTTAATCTCTAATTTTTAACTTGGTTTTAGACTATTAGTGGTATTACGATGTGCATTTTTTTATTTTAAATTAATTTAAATTCATATGATTTAATATTTGAAGTATAATTATTTTTAATAAAATGAGAACAAATCTATCTATCTATCTATAGTAATTTTATTTTATATTTGTTTAGCCATTTATCTCTTGCATACATCACTAATTTAATATTGATGTTTTTTTTAGTTTAATATAGGGATAAGTGGATACAAATTGCTTATCTTTTTGTTGCTAACAAATTAATTAAATGACAGTCAAGCTAACTTCACTTTTCAATTTAATTTTTGATGAATAAGTATGTAAGTATTATTTGTGTCATTATGAATTTCGAAGTGAGTCTAACGAAGAATTAAGCTTTTAAACAATAATGTTAGTATCAATAATATTATTTGAAGTCACGGCCTCTAGTTTATGTTATAAGAAAACTATTTTATTTAATTAACATATAGTAAAATAAAAAACCAAAGTTAATTAATTTTGTGAAGACTTTGAAAGCATTTTTATATATTTAATTTATAAAAAAAGTTATCAAATAGTGAATTTATTGTGCACATTTTTATTTTCCTAATCAACTATAGTCTTTCTTTTAAACTATCCTCTAAATAATAGTTTTATGCTACGAAAACATATATACCACAAATTTTCATTTTGTAAAACTTAAACAAACATATTGAATTTTGTATAGAATTTAAATAATTTAAAAAATAAATTAAAAAGAGACACAAAAAATTCAAATAAAATAACAAAGGGAAAGATGAAAATTAAATGACTATTCATTCAATGCACAATTTCCTTAAATTAAATTTAGTTAAAAAATGATAAAACAAGGAGCATCCTACCATTCATGAAACTAAATTTAGTTAAAAAATCTAAGATTTTTCTTAATTATGGTGAATCTTGGTTCCATCTATGTATTGCCATAAAGCAAGCACCACTTTCTTCCTCTACTTTGGTTTGGTAGGCTTGGACTCAAGTGGTTTCACTTCCCCATTCACATCATCTCCAATGTGTTTCAAAATGGTAAAGAAAAAATAAGCGATAGAAGCAACTCACTTTTTATACTGCTAATTATTTCTAACAATATCCTCAAGAAAAATTGGTTTTAGATTATTGAAATATGGTCATTCCATTGCTTTGGGGTTCCACTACTAAACTTGGTTTTCCATTCTACCCTTCACCACAAACACAAACTTTATAAATTCTTCATGTACATTTTGTTCACCAATTCTTTTATTTTAAAAATTAAGATTTTTATCATTTTAAATATTTAATAATTTTTTATATATACAGTCGGCTCCATTTTAGGTATCCATAGTGTCCCATTGGCATGAGGGAGGTTGGTTGAATCATTCCATCAACCACAGTTTATGTTCCTTAGATGCATGGCTTCAAATTTGGTCGTTGGATTGACATTTTCGAGAGTAGTCCTTAATTAATGTGAGTGAGATTGGATTGCATCAAAAACTTTAGTATCATTTTGCATTAACATTTAAATTATTTTAAATATTTTTAGTTGTGTATTGTAATTTTTGAATTTTTTTTAATGTAGGAGGTAGGTATCTGTGAGGTTTATGAGAAAAGTCTTAATTGTTTATTGGTAGAAGGTATTTTATAGTTGTTTTGATTGTGAACTACTTTATAGTTATTTTGAGTATAAGGTAGTTATGATTATGGCTGCCATTACCATTATATTTATAGAGAGGGTCATGGGGTGGCTACTTGGTTTATATTCACTCTATTTGAATTTGTTGCACAATTGTCTGGATGAGAGATTTTTTTTTTAAAATTAATTTATTTAAATTATTATTATTATTATCATCATTATATTTTAAAAGAATAAATAGATTTTTGTTATTAGTTTTTTTTTTTACTTTTAACTTTCTGTGATTAAAGTAGATATTAGTATGTGCATGATTTTCTTTTATTTTTCTTATATTTTGTTTTTAAATAGACAAAAAATGTAGGGATTAAAAAGGGGCTGTTGAGCAAGAAATTTCGGCAAATTAAATTTTGCCACATTATTACAGCAAAATTGTGATGATTATAATTTGATTGGATTTTGGGTAGTCAAGTTTTCTCATATCCAACCCAATGCAAACCCATGATGAAAAATCGGGCCAAACAAGGAAGCTAAGCCCGTCAAGAAATGGGCCTAAGTCTAAGCTCAAGCTCAACAAGCAAATGAGCCTAAGTCTAAGCACAAGCCCAACGCAAATGGGCCCAAGCTCAAGCCTAACAAGCAAATGAGTCCAAGCCCAATAGACAAATGGGTCCAAGCCCATCTAAAGCCCATGAAGTTTATTTATAAATAGAGACCTTTGCCACTCATTTAAGGGGTCTTTGGTTGAAGAAAAAATTAAAGCTTTGAAGTACTAAAGCTCTGAAGAATTGAAGATTCAAACTTCTATAAGCTCTCAAGACGTGCAAGTTCATATCAACATCTTCCGAAAGATTGAAGACTTGGATGATTAAAATTTCTTTGGATTCCAGAAGATCGAAGTTCAAATCGACATGCAACTACAACATCCTGAAGACCGAAGATCAAGAAGTTATAAGTTTTAACTTTCGAGAGAAAACATCAAAGGAGTAAATATTAGAGATTTTATTCACAATATTCATTAATATATAAGTTCAATTTCACGAAATACATTTCTTTGAAATCTCATGTGAACAGTTTGGCACGCCCAGTGGGACAATCTCTACCTTTCATCTCTTTCTGTTTGGAAGAACATCTAAAGAAATCATGACATTCCAAGACAACCCTTCCAAAGTTCCAAGCGACATTAGCAAGCACCAAATACTCGCAGCCGCTCAAGGGAGACTCAATCATCTGAGGAAATGTCATCCTTTGGGATCGCAAAGAACATTTAGGAACAACTAAGTCATACGCATACTGTCAAGAATACCGACAAAGAGAGTTATGCAAGAAAGTCAACCATAAAATTTGACCTTAATTGCATCGCTGTCTGTTCAGCAGTTGTAGGAGATGATTGCAACTTCATCAAAACTCAATATGGTGGACCTGCTCAAACTTTCTCTTTGTATTCCAAGCTGTATACGAAGAAGATTGACAATCTTAGAATGCCGAATGGATACCAACCACCCAAAGTTCCAACAGTTTGATGGAAAGGGCAACCCAAAACAACATGTTGCTTATTTCATCGAAACATGTAAAACAGCTGGTACGAGAGGAGACTTGTTGGTAAAACAATTTGTTCAAACTCTGAAAGGAAATGCCTTTGACTGATACATCGACTTGGAACATGAATCCATTGATAGTTGGGAGCAGCTTGAAGGGGACTTTCTGAATCGCTTCTATAGCATTCGACGTATCGTCAGCATGATGGAGTTGACAAACACCAAATAACGGAAGGGGAGCCAATTATCGACTATATAAATCGATGGAGAGCTCTAAGCCTAGATTGCAAAGAAAAGCTCACAGAAATGTCTGCAGTTGAGATGTGCACTCAAGGCATACATTGGGAACTTCTCTATATTTTACAGGAGATAAAACTACGCACGTTTGAAGAGTTGACGACTCATGCACATGATATGGAACTAAGTATCACACGCAGAGGAGCAAAATATTTCTTGGTTCCAAAAAATGAGGAATGATAAGAATAAAATTGATGGCACTAAAAAAATTTGCAAATAGTGCATAAATGAGTCTATGGTTGTTCATGCAACTCCTTTGAAATCTTTCTCTAAAAGAAAAGAAACAAAAATTGAAGGAAAGCATGATGGCGAGAAAAAACGACGTCCAACTCTTAAAGAAAGACAGAAAAAAGTTTATCCATTTCCTGACTCTGATGTTGTAGACATGTTAGAGCAGCTGCTATAGAAGCAACTTATTCAACTGCCAGAATGCAAACGACTGGAACAAGCAGGAAAAGTAGATGATCCTAAATACTGTAAGTACCATAGGATCATTAGTTACCCTGTTGGAAAGTGTTTTGTGTTGAAGGAGTTGATTCTAAAGTTGGCTCGTGAAAAAAAGATCGAGCTGGATATTGATGAATTAGCTGAGAGGAATCATGTTGTGGTCGAGATGACTTCAAGTGTTTCACCATTAACACAACTTTAAGATCAAAGAAAAAGCTTAATTTAGTTTGGGACTTTCGAATCTATAGTTGTCCAATTTCAACAAAGGATCGTGACGACAAACTCCCAAAACAAAGAAGAGTCTGTTAAAGATAATGACGAAGGATGGATAGTTGTGACTCATCGAAAAGGAAGATAACCAAATTTTATTCAAAAGGATTCGTCATTTCGTAAAAAGCATGCAAAAGGAAGCATCTCCCATAAAAAGAAGGGGAAAGGAAACAAGAAGATGCGGAAGCCTAAGCTTGTCAAAGAAAAAGACGAGAAATTCCTCTGACCTCGACGGTCGATAACTTTGAGAGAATTTCTCAAAAGAAGCTTTCTTGATGATCATCCCAAGGAAGTATTAGAAGTCATTGTATGTCATGCTGTCAGTATAACAGAAATCGACAACAATTATGCATCTTCTGAAGAAGTCGACAATTCAAATGAAATTAAGCAAAGGACTTCTGTCTTTGATCATATCAAGCCTTCAAGCACTTGATCTTCAGTATTTCAAAATTGAGTATGGCCACGAAAAAAGAAGAAAACCAATGTCCAACGTCTACTTCCACTCGAACCTTAGCTTTCAAAAGGCTAAGTATCTCCACGTCGAAGAAAGATCAACCTTCAATATCTATTTTTTATCGACTAAAGATGACAAGCGATCAACATGAAAAGAGATAAAAACTTTGAAGGTAAAATCACTTCATGAAGAAAACAATGACGAGAAGATTCACAGTCGTGTCCCATCACGCATGAAGAGGAAGTTGTCTGTTGACATAAACACAGAAGGTCCCTTAATCGTGAAGCCAAGACTGATTATATTCACCAATTCTAAAAATGAAGGTGAACAAATTTTTGATGAAAATATTTATTAAATGTGTAAAGCTCCTTATCGCAAGAGCCTAAACTGCACGATGCTTCTAGTCCATAAGAGCTTAAAAGGTGAAGAAAAAACTCAATTGAACTACGTTATGACTTGATCCATGTTATAAAAAGGGTATGTGACAATTTAAAGTTTACTTTAAGTTCAGTCACATGAAAAAAAAAGGTATTATGCTTCATCATGATGATGTAATCTCAATAGAAAATGAAATTCATGAGCAGTTATAACAGAAAAGAAAAGGGGCAAAGGAAGTAAAGTCAAAGTAACGAGCTCTACCTTTTCTCCCAAGTTTTGCAACTGAAAGGATCTTCATCTTCATCTTCTTCATGTGTTGCAGCCGAGAGGATTCATCTTCATCTTCTTCCATGTGTTACAGTCGAGAGGATTCATCTTCATCTTCTTCCATGTGTTGCAGCAGAGAGCATATTGCAGTTGAGATCTGTTGCAACCAAGAGGATTCATCTTTATGTTCTTGCACGTGCTGCAACTGAGAGGATTTATATTCATCTTCTCTCACGTTTCGCAACTGAGATGATTCATCTTCATCTTCTCCCACGTGTCGCAACTGAGATGATTCATCTTCATCTTCTTCCATGTGTTGTAGCCGAGAGGATTCATCTTTATTTTCTCTTGCATGTCACAGTCGAGATATATTGCAGCCAAGAAGATTCATCTTCATCTTCTCTCGTGTGTTACAGTCGAGAGGATTTATCATCTTCTTCATCTTTAATTTGTTACAGACAAGAATATCATCATCTGCATCTCTGACGTGCCACAACCATCATCTGCATATTTGATGTGTCGCAGCCATCACCATCTGCATCTTTGACGTGTCACAGTTGTAGTCGTCATCGTCATCTACATCTTTGACGTGTCACAACCGATAAGATCGTCATCTTCATCTTTTTTGACGTGCCGCAGCCAATAGGATCATCACCATCTACATCTTCGACATGTTGCAACTGTCACCATCTGTATCTTTGATGTGCTATAGCGACGTGTCACAACTGTCATCTGCATCTGCATCTCCAACATGCCCCAACCATCATTATCTGTATCTCTGATGTATGTTCATCATCTGCATCTTTGATGTGCAATCATTATCTGCATCTTTGATGTGCAGTCATCATCTACTTCTTGAATGTGTTGCAGTCGTCATCATATGCATCTTCAATGTGGAACATTCGTCAACATTTGCATCTGCATCTCTAACATGACGCAACCATCATCATCTGCATCTCTGACGTATGTTCATCATCTGCATCTCTGACGTATGTTCATTATCTGCATCTTTGATGTGCGGTCATCATCTACTTCTTGAATGTGTTGCAGTTGTCATCATATACATCTTCGACATGCAGCATCTGTTATCATCTGCATCTGCATCTCTAACATGTCGCAGTCATCATCATCTGTATCTTTGACGTATGTTCATCATCTGCATCTTTGACGTCATCTTTGACATATGTTCATCATCTGTATCTTTGATGTGTGGTCATCATCTGCACTTTGACGTGCGGTCATCATTTGTACTTTGAACGTGTTGCAGTTGTCATTATATACATCTTCGACGTGCATCATTCATCATCATCTACATCTGCATCTCCAACGTGCTGTAGTCGTCATCATCTGCATCTCAGACATGCTGCAGTCGTCATCATCCGCATCTTCGACGTGCCACAACACTCACCACCTGCATCTCTGATGTGCCGTAGCCAATAGAATCTCCATCTCCATCTTCTATGTGTCGCAGCCAAAGCCTAAACAGTGGGTACCATGAGTCGAATTAATGGACGACTTGCAGCGTCTATCATGTACAAACCCACCCATAATGCTAATAAAGAAGAAGAACGTCAGATGAAACCAAACCGAGGCAGTCGTCACTTTTACACCTATAAAAAAAAGTCAAAGTAAAGTTAGTGCGTAAGAAAAGAGAGGTTGCAAAAAAAATGTTTTAAGTTCAAAATAGTGTGAAAGAAAAAAGAAAAATAAAAAAAATTGAAAATGAAAAAAAAAAGGAAAAAGAGTTAAAAAAGGAAAGAAAGAAAAAAAAGAAAGAAACACGGAAATGAAAAGAAAAAAAAACAAAGTAAATAAAAAAAGGATTAAAGAAAAAAAGAGGCAATTAAAAAGAAAAGAAATATATAAAAAACAAAAAGTAAAGAAAAATGAAAAAAATAATCCATCTCTTTCCTTTTGTTTTCGTCCAGCACCCTATTTCACTTTTTTTTCTTCTTTCTTTTCTTTTCCTTTCTGCCGCTTCAATATATATATATATTATTCTGTTCCTCTCTTCGAATCAAACACAACACAAAAAAAAAAAACCAAAATTTTTTTTGCATTAGAGATGGAGAATGTCGCATGCGTTGTTCGCTACCACAACTGTCAGGTCCGTCATTGCCGAATATAATGCTTTGGCCTCAACACCTGGAACAAGCAACAGCGTCGTAGCAAGGAAATAGTGGATGAATTCTGGAGATAAAGTACGGACAATAATTTTCAAGTTTTCATCCATACAAGAAAAGAATGGGTGAATGCATGATACAATGATTTCAATTTATATTTATAAAAAGAAAAAAAAACTAAACTTTGGAGTAAATATGTGAGAAATCTCAACAAATCTCAATTTTCTCCTTAAATCTGCTCCAAATTGAATGAAAATGGCTTAGGATATATATTTTTTTTTATTAAAAAAATTTAAACAAAGTTGTTGAACTAACCTTGCTTTTTTTAAGGATTCTTCTTGCATAAATAAATATATATATATGTTTTCTTAATAATAAAAAAATCCATTTCAAATTGAGTAAAACAAATGGCAACATCTCAATTTTTATAAATCTCAATCTCCCGTTAAATTCATTCACTAAAAAGAAAAAAATCAATTCCATTAAAAAAAAAGCCATATTTCAAATTATTTTTATTGAAAAAAAAATTGTGAATGAAATTCAAAATTCACCAAACTTCATATACCATTTTAACCACACTTATGTCCAAATGCATAGTGTGATTAATTTGACATATTAACTGGAGCCAAAGTCAAGAACAGATCACTTGTATTTTCGGTTTTAGTTTATCATTTTTGAGATTCACCCTATTAACGTGCACAAATCTCAAAAATGGGCATTTATTGAGCAAGAAATTTCGGTCAATTAAATTCTGCCACGTCATCACAGCAAAATTGTGATGATTATAATTTTATTGGATTTTGGGTAGTCAAGTTTTCTCATATCCAACCCAATGCAAACCCATGATGAAAACGGGCCAAACAAGGGGATCCAAGATTGTTAAGAAATGAGCCTAAGTCTAAGCTCAAGCTCAACAAACAAATAGGCCCAAGCTCAAGCCTAATAGACAAATGGGCCCAAGCCCATCTAAAGCCCATGAAGTTTCTCTATAAATAGAGACCTTTGCCACTCATTTAAGGGGTCTTTGGTTGAAGGAAGAATTGAAGGTTTGAAGTACTGAAGCTCTGAAAAATTGAAGATTCAAACTTCTACAAGCTCTCAAGACATGCAAGTTCTTATCAACCTCAATATCAACATCTTTTGAAAGATTGAAGACTTGGAATGATTAAAATTTCCTTAGATTCCAAAAGATCGAAGTTCAAATCGACTTGCAACTACAACATTTTGAAGACCGAAGATCAAGAAGTTATAAGTTATAACTTGTATTTGATAGAAAGAATCAAAAGAGTAAATATTAGAGATTGTATTCACAATATTCATCAATATATCAAAGTTCAATTCCACGAAATACATTTCTTCGAAATCTCGTGTGAACAGGGGCATATTTGTGTTTTTAAAAATTATGAAAATTTTGCTTATTTTCCTAAGTAGAAACGGGTTTTTGACATAAATGATCTTAAAATAAGAACTATATTAAATTAATGTCTCAACATTTCATTTTTTCTTTACTAGAAAGACTTATTGGAGTTAGTTTTTTCACTAATGTGATGGCCATTTACCATTTAAGCCTTAACCCCATGTGTGTCTATATATATATATATTTATATATTCATCCCACACATATTTTCTCTCCTACATACATAAATATGAAAAAATAAATTTTGACATATAGTTTATTTATGAATCTTATTTATATTTTTACTATTATTTAAATCATATTCAAATATTAATTTCTCTCCTAAAAACTTTATATTATAATTTATCAAATACATTATATTAATTGTATCATATAAATTTATTTCTTTTAATTAATTTGAACAATTCAAATTAAGCCAAAATAAATTTGATTCTCATTAACTTTTATTAATTTAACAAGGGGACCTTATGGACCTATAGATTGAAGTTTCAATGATACTAGATTAATTGATTGAACTCTTTAATTAAATTAATTTTCATTCATTAACTGTTAGTCATTCCACTATAGACTAAAAGTTGCACTCTTTTTGCTGTAGATATCTTTTTGTGTTCATTAGATATAACTAATAAACATTGCAATGACTTTACACAAGTTGCTCGTAAGTACAATGAGGTTAAAATTATCATTTTGCCCTTGTAGTTATATCTAACTCTTTAAGTACCATGATTCCTCTAACGAACAATAAGTTCTACTCCCACTATCAACTGAACTCCTCTAAGGTCAAGAGAGGGTGTGACACTGCATTGTCCAACCCTTAAGAGAGTAATTTCTCTATTTACTCTAACTATAGAGAATGAGTGAATTTCTTCTTGTGTAGTTGTTTTGTATTTGTAAGCTCCATCATGTTTACAGTGCACCCAATATTGTAAAAGCAGTTGAGGAACTCTATTTTAGTTGTTCCTAGGTATCAATCACTTCAAACCCTAGACCAATGTACCATTCAAAAGCATTCCCTTTCAAGCTTCAAATGAACTACCTGACCTATTGGTCTCCTCTTAATCCTAGGTTTTCACATGTGTTCAACAAAAGATAATGTGTTGTTTCAAGTTTCCCTTTTCATCAAATTGCTAGAACTTTGGAGGCTGGTATTTCACTGCAGACATTCTCAAGTTAGCAATTCTTTTGGTGTACGACCTAGAGTACATAAAAGATGCTTGAGATGGTGATGAAGTTTGTGATCATATCCTATAGCTGCTAAAGAGACATGGAGGCATCAAAAGTTGATTGTTGTTGTTGTTGGTTTTCCTACACTGCATTCTTCCATTTGTCATTCCCTTTGATAACATGTAACGTCCCATAAATTTGAGATATTTTTCTTCACGCACAATTATCTTGTTTTAATTGATTTTAAAAATATATTGGGTGTATTTTGTTGGATTTTGGATGTGTAAGAGTGGGAGATTTTTCTTTTAAGAAAAAGGGGGAGGAAAAAGAATGAAAAGGGAAATAATAATAGATATGGTAATATAATAATAATATGTTATTATTATTATTATTACTTTAATATTGAACCCCATCGTTTTGCCTGTCCTCAATTTTTATCTCTTTCACTTCTTCTTCAACCTATAGTCGTTGGTCGCCCTAGCCCTTCCTTCTCTTTCTTTACTTCCATTCGACTTCTTCGACACCGTCGACCATCTCTGTTTACACTCACTGTCGAAGCTATTGTCGTCTTTAGTTGAAGCCGAAGCATCTCTGTTCCTTGCAATTTCAGCAGCCGTGCATCATCGAGTGTTTGTTTGCTCAGATCTGTGTTGTCTAAGAAGCACCGTCACCACACCAAGTCTTTGTTCAGCGTTTGTGAATCGCCAACAGCTGAGTTGTGTTGATCTGTTCTATTTGAGTCGCACAACTCCCCATCTTCTAGCCGTGGGTTGCAAGCTGACATTCACGTCGAAACTAGTCACCTAGATCTGTCTTGCAATGAAGAGTATTGGGTTTTAGTGGTAAGTTTGAAATAGTGGGTTTGATGATTCTGCATTGTAGTTTCTTTGGGGTGTAATGTCGAATTAATCGATTGGTTAACATTGATCTTTGAAGGTGTTGTTTATGGGAAGTACTTGAGTTCTTGGATTCACGACAAATTTGGTTGAAGCTAAATTCTCCATTTACTTGGGTAAGTTTGGAATTCACATTTGGGTGAATTGAATGGGAGAAAGTATTTTTAAAGTGTTTGATTTATGTTTAATTATGTTTAGGTTGGTTCGCTGGACTTAGTTTGATCAAGAAGCTTAGGTAACCTTACGGTAAGGAATTTTCTACTACTGATTCCTATATAAAAGTTGCAAAGTATTGACTGAATAAAGAATGTTGAACTGACTGAATTGAGGACGGTTGATTGTTATATTAATGTATAAATAGTGTACTATTGATTAAATTGTCTGAACTGAGGTGGGTGACACTTATGTATAAGTTTGATTGTTTGACGAATCATTATGCTAATGATCGATTATGTACTAGTATGGGTAAATTGACTATATATGTGTTGGACTGAAATGATTATATGATGATGGTAGCTTGGACTGTATTTTGAGTTGACTGTTTAAATTGTTAGATTGGACTGAAGGAAAAATTGTTAGCTTTATCTATTGGGTAGTGTGCCTTGCAGGTGTCCCACGGGATCACCACTTGTTGTGCATCCTTCGGAAGCACTAGACTAATAGGTGCATTCTTCAGGAGTACTAGACTGATATGTGCATCCTTCGAAGCACTAGACTGACATGTGTATCCTTCGGGGGCATTAGACTGATTATGCACATCCTACAAGATTACGAAACTGTTATAATGCAGGGTACCTCCCAATAGGAAGTTAACGGTTTATCCCTAACATGACTAGTAGTGGGTCTCTTACTGGGTATATTTATATTCACCCTTTTATGTTTACTTTTTTAGGAAAGGGTAATACAAGAGGTAAACCGACAAGGAACAACAAGGAGATGTGATCGCCAGAGGGGAACTTTCTTTTAAAATTGCTTCTGCTTAGTGTTTTTACTGTTTTTCAGTTTTGAGGATTTAAAATGAGTTTCATGTTTGGAACGGTTTGTTTCTAAGTAATTTATAAATGATATTTTAAAAATTTTATTTTGTTTAAAATAGGGCCCGACTAAAGTTTATTTGTTAATGATTATTTCAAATAAATTTTATCGTATTTCATGTCAACTAAAGTGTTTTTATTTAAAATAATGATTTTGATTTAATCTAAAAAGTTAGGTCGTTACACAACATGAATTTGACTTGACTCAGTGGTTTCACTAGTCTACATTTGCTTTCTCAAAGCTATGATTTCGTGATCTCATTCCTTGTTAGCTTTCATCAGGAGATTAATTTTTCTCTCCATCTTTTCATGGTAGCCTCGATGTTACATCAACCATCATGAAAAACATCATACTGCGGCGTGATTTCTTACTTCACTTATAACTAGAGGCAGAATTAGAGTTATTATCAAGAGATTTTTCTTAATGACAATCCCAACTTTAAAAGATTTCATCAATTGTTTTAGGATGCTTTGCGCGATGATAAAACCTTGTCTTTGTTCGTGGGTGATCTTTTTAGAACGAATGTGGGTGACAAGACCTATGTAAGTATCACTTTCTGTAGTAAATTTGGATGAAACTTTCTTTGGTGCCATTAGTTTTCTTGTTGATTCGAGTGAAGAGAGGGATGAGAGGTATAGAGGTCCACCGAGTATGCCAATATATTCGCATGGGGTTTTCAAAGAATCATGTTTTATGGAGTTGAACTTGTGTTGATGTAGTTTTGATGCGAATGTGGTTTAATCTCTAGAACTTGCTTCTCTGATTCTTTCTTTGTTGAATATGTATGTGAATTTAGTTTAACTTTGGAAGCTAGATAGTCTACTAATCGCTGGGAGATTTTTCTCTAAGCTCTTGGAAGTATAATTTCTTAACTCTTACAAATGAAAAGAACTCTTCTATATAAATATAACTGTAGAAATAGCAAAATTGTAGATAACAACTTGAAAAATAACAAAAAGTGGCACGAATAAGAAAAACAACAAAAGCTAGGCCCGCCTATTTATTTAATTATATTAATCCTGAATCTACCATTGGTTATAGAATAATTCATAGATTTAAAGTACGATGTATTTTAATGGCTCCAACATGAGGCAGGATATCGCAGATTTCACAAAGACAGCGTATTTTACAAACAATCTTCAACTTTAGTAAATTCTAACTAAATCTGGGATTTTGTCGCTGGACAAGATTGCAACAACCTCCCCTATAATAATGACAAATATATCTACAAGATTGTCAGTTTGTTATATTTTAAACCATTTTTTAACAATATCGATAATTGTAAGTAAATAATATATAATATATATTTTTAATAACAATTTAAAATTATATTTTAGATTAGATTCTTTAAATTATATATTTTAAAATAAGTTATAAATAAATAATAATATTAAAATCTATATACATAGTACGTTCATTATTTTAAAATTTTAAATGTATGTTATTTATATCTATTGTTTAAAAATGTTCTGAAAATGTGCATTTCTTTTTTTATTATTTTGAAATATCAGTATTCATGTTATTTGCCTTTAGATTCTAAATTCCGAAAATATGTATTTTTAAAATTTGTAACCTTTATATTATTTGTTTTAAATTTTTTTTCGATTAATTACAATTTTTCAGTACATCTTTTAGCATTAGCTTTCGCAGACAATAGTGTTTAACATATTTTGTCGATTAATTACAATCTTTATAGTGCATCCTTTAGCATTAGTTTTTAAAAACAATAGTATAATTATAACAAACAATTTTTTGTTATGGCTTTACATCGAATAAAGACTATTTTGGATGGTAGATGGATTGAATCTTTCTAGTATCTCGAATATCGTGTTGGGATGGCTGCAAAATGCAAATCTTTCCATGTCTCGTTTGACCATTTATTGGAATGGTTGCAAAATTCAAATGTTTCCATGTCTCGTTTGAATTCCATTAGGGGTACTCTAGAGGCCTCATATCCCATGTTGTGAGCATTCTCGGATGCATTGATCCGAAACAACCCAAGTATATACTTAATCTCAAATATTACACATTAATTCCTTTTTTGAAAAAATTACAATTGGTCAGTACATAGAAATACACCAGTCAAATTTTTGTTGGAATTTTTTGTCCTAAAACTCGTAGTTTGTAATCATATTCTGTTCAATAAAGTCGTTATTGAGAAATTGA
>JBBPDI010000029.1:22457675-22482199 GCA_037974545.1 Cucumis variabilis | reverse complement strand
TGTTTAGGGTTTGATAGAGAAAAGTCTGTTGTATAGCTTTGTACCTTGTTTCCATGATATTACATGACTTGTTGTGAGGATTTAAAATAGATATACAAAATGCAAATTTGCAACCAATTAAGGACAAAAAGAGAACTTATAATTCAGAGATCTCATAACTGAAAACTTCGGAAAAATATAATTTTTAAAAGAGAAATAAAAAGTGAAGTAGAAATAGAAAGAGTAACTATTAATTATTATCGAGATCGTGTAGGACGACAAACATGATTTCTCTTGCGAGCATGGTCTTCGTTGTGGTGTTGAGTCCGACATGCATATCCGTACCAACAATTTTCCCTTTCGGTCGCATCGCCTGGAAGAAGCTGCGACATTCCACACACACGCACAAAAATTTAGGAAGAGAATTACATCTTTATAACTTTAAACGATCAGTACATAGAACTTTTCATTTTTTTTTCCAAGTAATCCTTTCACAGTTTTTTGAACAGAAAGATGCAGAACAACCATGCTGAGAACTCAGGCAACCATTAGAAATTTTCAAGGTTTATGATGTATGTGTGTTGAAAACTCTGCTTTGTTTAAGAAGATAACTGATCGCGAGAATATTGAGGTTCCTTCTCAGTAAAAAGTATATAAACAGGATTTGAGATTGTTATAAAAGCAACCAACTGTTTACACTATTGCTAGTTGAGCTAGATTTGACTAATAAAAGATCTACAGTTTTCACTACAGCTGACTAATAGACTAAGAACTCTCACAATATTGCCAGAAATCTTGTGCATCATGGCAGAAGGATGCAGATTGCGATTAGATAGTTCAAATGTCTAAGAAAGTCGAATTAACAATAGCATACTGGAACATACTACATCCCATCCCATCATAGAATTTTTGGAGGGGAGATTTTGAAGAATCCAACACGAAAGTTTAATTAATTTTTTATAACAAGGTCTTTTAATGTACAACTTAGGGTGGGGGATTTGAACCAGGACCTCTTATCCTCGGAAACATACAGATGCCAGTTAATGAAAGTTTGACTTTTATTCTATATATATATATATATACTATCCAACTTGATAGGCGTGTAAATTTCTATTAACTAAAAACATTTTAATATTTTAATTTTTTTTAGATTCGATTAGTTTATCTTTTAATTATTTTTCATTATATAGATCTTTCTAGTTGAGAATATATCCCAAATTACAGCTAGAATTTTTGTTGGTAAATTCCAACTATATTATCATTACTTGCAACTAATTTTTATCTTGAATGGGAATTAGTGAATCAATTTCACCCAAAACTACAAATCCATAAAAATAAAGTTCCTTTATATAAAATATTAAAACAAAGAGGAACTAAACAAAGAATCAAAATATTGCATGTAAGATTTAGAAAGGAAAAACCGCGACAATTGAACTTTCCATGTAAAAGTAAAAGTACTCACATATTTTGGAGTTGAAATGCGAAACCAATACAGGAGAAATCCCACCAATTTTTCATAACACTCGCTACATTGAGGGAAAAAACAATTCCAAGTCATGAGTACGTATTGCATGGTACCATAATAACGATAACAACGATGAGAAACAACAAAATGGATGGCAAAAAAGCTTTAACATGAAGTGGTAGGAGACGAGATACATATTTGAAATGAAGATAATAATACTTTTCATCAGACTATAACCTTATAACCTTACTAGTCTATGTGGCTAATATTCCAAAAAATGAGGATCCATATTGCACAGGCCATCCATATGGAGTTTAAATTATTAGTTATAATCATATCTACAGTCAATGTTTGAAACACGACTGCTAGGCCACCAATAACCCATACGTATAGGAGGGGCAAGAAAGGAATTACAGGCTAGACAACATGGGAGTTAGAGATGTCAGTGGTCCTTGCACCACGTGGCAGCAGTAAAAGGGAAGTATATATGCAGGTGTTTTGTGCTAGTGTTGGGCATTCTGAATATTGTGTGTATTTTGAGAGAAATGAGTTTCATTGGGAGAGGACAGCCCTCTTATTTGGCTGGAACCATTGTGACTTCCTGGTATTTTGTGTTGATAGTTATAAATCGTATATCAACTATTCCTCTTTGATATTTGTGTGTTTGAGTAGCTGAATAGGAATATCTTTGTTTGGTGTATGTTTTTGAATTGATAATTTGCAGGTATCGTGGAAGCCTATGAATGACATTGCTGAGATTTCAAATTTTTATAGTTATACATATAAAAAGGTTGAAGAAATATCAAAAAACAAATATGCAACATTCAGATACATACAATCATACAAAACCCAGTCACATACGAAAGATAAGATGATGATCCGTATAAACCCACACTTACAAAGGTATATTCCAGCAAGCGTAGAAAAGGAATTTCAGCTTCAACCGATGATTAGAATGGATAGTGTTTGACAGTTAATGTATTTATTAAAAGTTTGAACAAGGAGTTATAATTTCTTAGGCAGCTACATTTGTCTTTTCTTTAAATAAATTCTATATTCTGCAGAATGATTTTTCTTTTGGAAGTCATTTTGTACTGTTGTGAGAGAAGACTGGCTCTCTCATACTGGTCTGGTCCATTGCAGTAGATTGCAATCTCTGTGTTTTCATTAATAGTAAAGAAATAGAGATACATGTCTGTTAGATGAGTGAAGATAAATCTAATATTATATCAGCGTGCATGTTCTCAAGCTTAGTTGTAGTTCTTCAGGCCTTGGTTTGAAAAAGTTCACCGGTTTATACAGAACAAGTCTTTTGCTTGGACTGCTCACTTTGTTTTAGCTTCAGTTCAAGCCTCTTCACATTTGATCTGGATTGTTTTTATTTCTCCTACTTAATCCTTTTCTTTTCTTTGTAGTAGTTTGGTAATTGTGGTATTTTATTTTGGTCTTTTGTACTTTGAGCAGTAGTCTCTTTTTATCTTAGAGTGAAAAACTGTTTTCTTTTCAATATAAAATTGAACTGAAAGAAAAGAAAAGATCACTATATAAGATGGAAGCAATTTTAAGGGATGAGAGTTTTTTATTGCCCCATATCAAAAGGAAGCCTTTACAAAATCAATACAACATATGAGATGTGAACTGTATCATCAAGAAGTGGAGATATACTACTCAATACTAAGTGGAAAAAGACATCAATTTCCTTGGATGAATTCAAATGTAAAATAAGAATGAAATATGAAACTGACTTACTGGCAAATAGGCGTCTCTGCAGTTATCATCTCTGCATGGTTTAGAGGCATTCGAGTTCGATCTGATTTGTAATTTAAGATTACTATATTAATACACTCATTTGTAATATAAAATAAATTAATAAAATAACAAACAAAAGAAATTATAAGATGTCCTTTACGATATATATTGATAACAGAGTTTGCCCTAAGGTGAAACAAAGTGTCCCAACTTATTAGAAGAGAGCTGGTAACCTGATCTTCCCTCTCCACTTGCTACAACAATTCACAAAAATCATAAAAGCAACGTATACACAACCTATAATCCCAGTGGTCCCCCCTCACATTCCTTACTCTGTCATGCGTGGCTAGCGATTTCCCTCTACTCCCCCCCTTCGTGCATAATAATTTGTTAAAAGAACTAAGGGCTCAGTTCTTCCTCGAGAATGTTGACTTTATTGCAAGAAGAAAACTGTGGGAACTTAGACACACGAGAACCATCAGAGATTATGTTAAACAATTTTCCGCTGTTATGTTGGACATGCGAGACATGCCGGAAAATGATAAAGTATTCTGCTTTGTAGAAGGGCTCAAACCGTGGGCCAGGACTAAATTATAAGAATAGAAAGTACAAGATCTCGCCTCTACCCTTGCCGTCGCAAAAAGATTGTTAGAATACGGTGGCAACCAAGGGTCCCAAATGAAGAATGTACCGACATTGAATCTCGAGAAGAGGGTCTCCAAGCCTAATCCCCCAAGAATCTTTGCTAATGACAACAAACTATAGATCCCAAGCACTAGTACTCCTCGAGGGGCATATCGGTCAAGTTCGAATCAAATAAGACCTATTTCTTGCTTCTTGTGTAAAGCCATCGAGTAGCCAAATGTCTAGACTGGAGCACACTAACAGCACTACAAGCCTCCGTACAGTTTTCTAACGATTCCGAGGTAGAAACAGAAGTGGAAAAGGAAAATGAGGGGGAGACTCCTCGAATGGGTGCATTAAAATTTATCGGCAATTTAGAAGGTCTCACCAAAAAGATGCTTTCGAAAAGGGATCCATGTTTGTCAACGCAGTCATCAACTCCAAACCCACAAAAGGCACCATGGTAGATTTAGGTGGAACTCACAATTTCATTTCAGAAAAGGAGGCGTGTCAGATGGAGTTGAAAAACGAGAAAGACACAGGCAAGATGAAAGTTGTTAATTCGAAGCTTTTCCAACAAACGAAGCTTTGCCAATTGTTGGAGAGTCAAAGGTATCTCTAAAACTAGGTGAATGGAGACGAGACGTTGATTTAGTAGTGGTTTGTACGAATGACTTCGACGTCGTAGTTGGTATGGAATTCCACTAGGAAAATAAAGTCATTCCCATGCAACTGGCTCAGTGTCTGGTATTAACGAGCAGTAATCCTACGTGGTCCAAGCAAAGATCAAGCAACTGAGTGGGGTGAGAATGACTTCAATCCTGCACTCGAAAAGGGGCTTAGCAGAGAGGAGCCGACTTTTATAACTATCTTGTTGGTGGATGAGCAAATTGAAGCTGAGCCTATGCCACTAGAGATCCAGGGAATTCTGAACAAATACGTTAATATAATGTCGCCTGGTCTGCTGAAGACATTGCCTCCTAGATGGGAGATTGATCACGAGATTAAGCTTGTCTCAGGAGCCAAACCCCTAGCAAATAATGCCTATTGAATGGCTCCACTTGAGTTAGCTGAACTCAGGAAACAATTGGATGAGTTGTTGACTGCCAAATTCATCAGACCAGCAAAGTGCCTTAAGGGGCCCCTGTGTTGTTTCAAAAGAAGAAAGACGAAATATTCCGACTGTGTATAGACTACGGAGCTTTGAACAAAATTACGGTTCAAAATAAGTACCCCTCCCGATCATAACCAATTTGTTTGACCAATTGAATGGAGCTCAGTACTTTACGAAGCTCGACCTTCGATCAGCCTATTACAGGTTCAAATAGCATAAGGGGATGAATCAAAGACTACTTGTGTAACAAGGTATGGGACCTTTGAGTTCCTCGTAATGCCCTTTGGCTTGACAAACACCCCTGCAACCTTCTGCACCCTGATAAGTGATAAACCAAGTATTCCACGAGTTTCTAGATCAATTTGTGGTAGTCTATCTTGATGACATTGTGATTTTCAGTTCTAGTCTAGAAGAACACCAAGTTCACCTTCGATTAGTTTTGACAAGCTTTGGCGGAATCAATTATATGTAAAGAAAGAGAAGTATGCTTTTGCCCAACAACGTATCAATTTTTTAGGTCACATTATCGAATATGGTAAATGCAAATGGATGTCGATAAATTACAAGCTATCCAGGAGTGGAGAGCTTCCACTTCTGTGACAGAATTATGCTCCTTCTTAGGATTGGCTAATCAATATCGCCAGTTCATTGAAGAATTTTCAAGAAGGGCTGCACTGTTGATAGAGTTGCTGAAGAAAGGTACAATATGGAAATGGCCAGTCGAATGTCAAACTACCTTTGATGAACTAAAGTCGACAATGATGAAGGGTTCTGTCCTCGGATTGGTTGATGTGTCTATGCTGTTTGAAGTTGAAACCAATTGCGTTAGATTTTGCTCTCGGGGGTGTCCTTACCCAAGGTCACCCCATAGCTTACGAGAACCGAAAGCTCAATAATGTTGAAAGAAGGTATACTATCTCCGAGAAAGAAATGCTTGCAATGGTCCATTATCTGAGGGCCAGAAGACAAGATTTATTGGGCACCCTTCGTTGTGAAATCTGACAATGCTATATGTCACTTCTTCAGCTAGCCAAAGTTGACCTCTAAGCAAGCGAGGTGGCAAATTTTTTTGACTGAATTCAACTTCAAATTCAAGCACAAGAAAGGAACAAGAAATCAAGCTGCCAACGCTCTTAGTCGTAAAGGCCAACATGCAATCCTATATGCTAACCCCCATTCATACAAGTAAAGTTGATGCATCGATGTGTAATATCATTAGGGAGTTCATTCAGAAGGATCCCTCTACCCAAGCTATTATTGCTCTAGCCAAACCCGGTAAGACAAGATAGTTTTGGGTCGAAGAAGATTTAATATTGACAAGAGGAAACCAATTGTATGTTACAAGAGCAGGTGATCTGAGGAAAAGGTTACTACATGAGTGTCATGACACCTTATGGGCCGATCATCCTGGGTGATAGAGAACCTATGCACTTGTAATGCCCCAAAATTTGAGGTATTTATTTTCAATCTAATTGTCTTATTTTATTAGGATTTTAAATTTTGGGTGTTATGTTGTTGGAGTTTGGTGAGAAAAAGAGAGATTTTGTTATAAAGAAAAAGAAATGGAAAAGAAAAGGAAAAGGAAAGGAAAAAAAAAAGAGAAAGAAAGGAAAAGAAAAGGAAATAATAATAATAAAAACAATATAATATATTATTATTATTATTATATTTTTAATTTCTCCTTGGTGTGCATGCAAATCAATTTCAACTTTTCTTGTTCTTCGTATATCTCCGGCACCGCCCCTTGGGTTTCTCTTTTCTTCATATTTCAGCCACCATCGCCCTTTGTTTTCCGATCAACTCTGGCCTTGGCTTCCATCCGAGCCGTTCGTTCAGTCGGTTACTGTCCATCGTCGTCACATCTCTGTTAGCCAAGCCGAAGCGTTGCTTTTCATCCGTTTTCTTTTCTGTTTCGCATTCCGCCGAGCCAACGTCTTTCTCTGCCTCTGATCTGTCTTTGTGCGTCTGTCGCCGCTCCTTTGACCATCTGCCACCGCAAGTTGTTGTCTCAATTGGTGAGATTGGTTGAGTTTTAATGTGAAATTTTTTGTAGGTTTTCTTTTACCCATTAACGTTCAACTATTGGCTCTAAAATAAAGATATTTTGGACTCTCTTTAAGGACTAATTGGAAACTCTTGAAGTATTTTGGATTTTACTGTCGAGGGTTGAGGGATCCAACATTGATTTCGAGTAAGCTAAATTGGATAGGCGACACAACAATATTGCTCGACCTTACCATCAAGATCGTAATGCATGGATGGATGAAAATCCATCTAGTAATCATGTGAGCAACTTAAAACCCTACCATCAAGATCGTAACGATAAGCGACACAACAATATTGCTCGACCATGCATTGAACTAAAGCAGAAAGAAGATAAAGAAGTTGAAGAGATCCTTGTAGATCGAGTAAGGAAGGGTAGAAGGCCCATGAGGAGAATCCAAATGGAAGAACCTTCCTGCAAAGGAAACAAGTTGGGAGGCGTGTCAAAGACCTTGAAGCAAAAGATCGAAGAATTCCAGCTTCGCTAGTCGACAAGGACATCAACTGTTTAAATGGAGGAGAATGTCATGAACATGCTTGTCCAAGGCGTTGTTTGCCTATGGCCGCATGCCCAAACATCCTCACATCACCTTATGTTTATGCTTTTGTATTTAGTTTAGCTTGTTTCTTTTAGTTTCTATGTCGCTTGCTTGTAAGTGATATTTCGCACTTTTCATTTGCAAGCCTGTCATTGTTTAAAATGTAATATAGGGGAAGCCCACTAATCAATTCCCCAACTAAGCCTTGTTGAACTCTTTCCAAACCAAGCTTTCTCGCAATTTCCAATCTTCAATACTTTCTTTAATGATGTTTTCAACGCTTATCTTTTTGTCTCATGTTTTATAAAACCATTTTCTCTCAAAATGTGAAGGGCGAGTACATCATCCTATGAGTCTGCCAGTGACTTTTGGATTTAGTACGGCTGACTGGTTCATCGAGTTAGAACAGGTGTCACACAATTGCACAATTATCATTACACACTTCCATTGTTTGAAAAATGCCCCTCCAAATGCTTTTTTGCCCGTGGGAGAAGCCCATGGAAGAACATTGGAAAAATGGAACATCTTTTCTGCAGTTTCTCTTCCATTGTCACTAGGTGGAATTTCTTGCTTTTCGTTGATTCAGCAATGCTAAGTTTTAAGATTTGGGTCCTTTTCCTCTATAGTCTAGGTGGAATTCTTTCATGCAATAAATTTTTAAGTTTTAAAGTACCATTCCAAACAACTTTGAGTCAGTAGCGATATATATTTTGCTTCCTTGTACAATCTTCTACAAAAGCATCCTTGATTCCAAAAATAAAAAAATAAAAAACAAAGTTGGAAAAAACCTACCAATTTCTCTGTTGCTAAACCTTACAATCCATTCCGAGATAACATCTTGCAATGTTTTACCCATCTGACTAATGCACCTCCCCGTAATCTAAGAGCCAAAATGTGAATCAAATCATCTACTTAATAGCAAAGCCGGGAAATCTTCTTAATCAATAAGGAGATATAGATCTTACATCCTGTTCATGCCGATTATTTTCATGTGTCAACTGTGGAATTCTTGAGATTGTACGTCTGGAGATCTGCATTACACGTAAAAGTATAAGAGAACCCTCCAATTCTCCAGTTTAATGTGAGCTTATGTCTAAATAATTACAAAATAAAATGGAAGCAAGACTTCATTTTTGCTTGCCACAATGTAAAGGACAAGCAGTAACAAGCCTTGACAGATACCCTACGAAATAAGTAAAAAAAATCAAAGAGACCAAGCAATAACAGCACATACTGGTTTAAAAGTTTCGGGACTGCAAGTGGCGTATATATCACTTCTTTGTAAACTCTGAGCTTGCCAATATGCACCACAAAATGCTCTATCACAACCTAAACCTGAAGGATCATTTGACTTTTAAGTTTGGGTAAGAAATAAAAATATACTATTCTTAATTCCAACGCTGCAATGAACACAAAAAGCTCACAACTACACAAAATAGAGATGGAAAACGTTAATTTTGTAACACATCACCAATTGAAACTAGTCCCAAGATTCTGCCCCACACAGATCCCTCAAGTTAATGCACAAAAATTTTATGAATTCCAAATCCAAGTTTTGTTCAAACTTCATTGGAAACTTAAAGCTCCGTAAAATCTATCCTAGAGAAATATAGATTAAGATTGACTTCATACAATATGAACAACTTTCATCAACAAAAACTAACGAGTCTCTTGAACTTGAAATAATTTAGACTTCAACTGACGTATCTTTCATCAAATCTATCGTAGAGAAATATAAAATTAAGATGAACTTCATATCATATGAACAAATTTCATCAACAAAGAAATAATGAGTATTGAACTTGAAATAATTTGGACCACGACTGAAGATCTTTCATAAAATGAAGATATTAAAATTAACTTTCATCATAGCTTACATCACACTAATATGTTGAGTGAATTCACCATAAAATTGTTATATACACTTAATTTTCATATTGAAGTAATATGGAATATTTTGATATTTAAAGTCATAAGTTTATAACAGTAGTCAGTCCACTAGATCCATTATGCTAAACAAACGCATACTTTTACGTGATTATTATGCAAACGGTTATGCCCGTGAAGATAAACATGGTTGCTAGCAGTGCATGGAAATATCAATGCTTTTATTCAATTATTAACTATTCATAGCAACCTGACAACTCCGGTTATATCTTCCAAATCATTCACACTAACAAGTAGCATGATATTAGCAACCAACATTTTCAACAATTCATTTCATTTGATATTAATCTATCATTACAAATAATTAATTTCTGAACTGGCCTAGTTCTATACAATGCTTCATTAATGATAAGAGATTTCATTTCAAATTACTAAAAAAATATCCTCTCAAGGAGAGGGCAAAATAATTTATCGTTTCTAGAAACATAGTTGTCCATATCCAAACTGGACAGGGCCCTTAGGTGATCTGACAGTATTCTGACTGTCCATACGCCACTTTCTTCCTCATCTATATTTACCTACATAAAAAATAATCTACGTGATTCTTAAAATCATAATGCAATCTCTCTGTGATTATGATAGAAAGATAAGACAAATGTATGAATCTAGCAATTTGATAGGTGTCCATAATGAAAAGCTTATGCAACTGAAAGGTTTGCCTTGGGGCACAACAATTCCTAGCCTCACTAGTAAGCATGTAACACCCTGAGTTTAGGAGGGAGACATGAATGAACCGGTATCACATCTGAATGAGAGGGATCCCG
The DNA here is from genome assembly GCA_037974545.1 of Cucumis variabilis. Taxonomy (NCBI): domain Eukaryota; kingdom Viridiplantae; phylum Streptophyta; class Magnoliopsida; order Cucurbitales; family Cucurbitaceae; genus Cucumis; species Cucumis variabilis. The sequence goes on along the minus strand of JBBPDI010000029.1, from coordinate 22,471,975 downwards.
AGGACATGAAATTAAAAGTTACTACCTATATCAACAAGGTACATCTTCCTTTTCGGTGGCTCGATCATAGGAACTCCAAAGTTAAGCGTGCTTAGCTTGGAGCAATTTTATGTTGGGTGACCTCCTGAGAATTTTCCTAGGATTCATGTGAGTGAGGACAAAACATGCTGAAGAAACTCGTGCTGGTTTGTGGGGAGAACTTTCACTCTAATAAACCTTTAAGATAGTAAGGATGATGTTGCCAGCTCGCAAGAAATGTCGGGGATCCGAATTCCAAATTCTAGTGTGAATCCTAGGCCTGGGGCGTTAGAGAACCTCTTCCTCTTGAGAACTTAACAGCCATATGTGAAAAGAAAATCTACCATGACTTCCTTCCCCCATATATACGCCCTCTCTCTCCTTTCTCCAACTAATTGTGGGGAACGCCATATTGCTGTTGAATGTAAAAGCCACACTCCCCGTTACATATGTCATACCCTTTTTACCCCTCCTTGTATATTGTAAATGTTGATTATTTCCTTTTATGTATTATATTTTATTATATCGATTGTATTATATTTGCCAAATTTATTTTTTCCTTCTTTGTAATGAGTTGCTCTTCTATTTAAGAAAACTCTTCTCTCTCTCTAAAATAAACAAAAAATTACATTCTTTGCCATGGTATCAGAGAAGGTTTTAAAACCCTAAAAAAACCCTAATTTTTTGAAAACCTAAAAAGCCCTAAAACTCATACAACCGTTGCCGTCGACTACAACTCACCGGACGTCGCTGATAACATCAATGGTTTCTTGCGATTTTTGGCTGTAGGTAGGTGTTCTTTTTTTGTCTTCACTGTCGTTCGTCGTGTTCCTCGCCGATTGCCCCTTTCTGAGCTTTCTGCCATCGCCTGTTGCCATTTGCCACTAACGAGTTTGGTTGGTGTTTCTAGATTTGCGCTCTCTATTTTCTAACCTTTGTTGCTTCAGCCATGTTGGATACTAAGTTACCTATGGCTAAAGTCGACAATCATATCCATTCCAATAGCCCAACTATCCAAATCACCATGATCCGACTTAATGGAGACAACTTTCCTCATTTGTCACAAAGTGTTAGATTGTATATTCGTGGACAAGGAAAAATTGGCTACATTACCGGTAAGAAAACTGCCCCAAAAACTAGACAATCCTTTGTTTGCTGCATAGGATGCTGAAAACTCCATGGTTGAAGACATCAACTGCAATTACACCGGCTACTCTACGGCCAAGGAATTGTGCAATAGTGTGACACAGGTGTACTTTGATTTAGGCAATCCATCACATGTATTTTAGTCCAATCTCAAATTAGTAGATATGTGCCAAGGAGGTAAGTCGGTGACACAATACTTTCACCTCCTAAAAAAGATTTGGCAAGAGTTTGATCTCCTTGATTCATACGAGTGGAAGTCTACAAATGTTCAAAAGCATTATAGGAAAATTGTAGAAAACAATCGTATTTACAAGTTCCTTGCCGGCCTTAATGTTGAATTTTATGAGGTTAGAGGTCGAATACTTGGGAAAATCACTCTTCCATCTATTAATGACGTTTTTTCTGAAGTTTACAAGGATGAAAGCCGCAAAAATATTATAATTGGAAAAAAGCCCATTGATTCAGTAGAAACTTTTACGTTGGTGACCAAACAAACAGCCACGAAGCCTTTGATCATTCCAACAAGACACATGAAAAGCCTCAAGTCTGATGTGGCCATTGCGATAAACCCCAACATACACATGAAACATGTTGGAAGCTTCATGGAAAATCTGCGAATTGGAAAAGTTCTAACCAAGGGGAAAAATTCCCACCTACACACCTCAAATGCGAATGTTGGTGATTCCAACCTATTTAACAAGGAGAAAATTGATCAAATCTTGAAACCGTTAAAGACTACTTCCCCATCCGGTAATCCTAGTGTTTCCTTGGCACAATCAGGTAATTTTCCTCAAGTCTCTTGCATAAACTCGTCTCTATGGATTATAGATTCTGGAGCCTTTGGTTATATGATTAATTCCTCTTCCTTATTCACATCCTACTCTCCTATATATTGCAATAAAAAAATTCACGTCGTTGATGGTAGTTTCACCCATGTTGTAGGAAAAGGAACTATTCCTCTAACTACAAAACTTACGTTGCATTATGTTCTTCATGTTGCAAAATTAGCTTGCAATTTCATATGTGTTAGTAAAATCTCTAAACATGCTAACTGTTGTGTTGTCTTCTGTGACACTCATTGTACCTTTCATGATCAGGACTTGGGGGAAACGATTAGATGTTCTAGGATGATGGGTGGTCTCTATTACTTGGATGAAATTTCAGCTAGCATAAATAAGTTCAGGGCGTAGTATCTGTTCACCCTCTTCTAAAGAAAATATAATGCTTTGGCATCATAGATAAGGGCATACTAATTTCATTTACTTAAAGTATTTGTTTCCAGATTTATTTAAAGGCCTTTATTGTTCATGACATGGAGTTTGCAAAATCCAAAAGTTGTCAACCAAATGAAGTATATTCTTGATCTGCTAGAAGAGACAAGTTTACTCAAGGTAGCAAAAACTCCCATGGAGTAGAATCTGAAATTGGAAGGTGCAACAAAAAATAAGATAAAGGAAAGAAAAAAGTACCAGACTTGTTGGGAGACTCATATATCTTTCTCACACAAGTCCTGAGATTGGTTTTGCAGTTAGGATGGTAAAACAGTTCATGCCTGCTCCTATGGCCGGCTCACTTTGACGCGGTTTATAGAATCCTAAGATATTTGACAGGGACTCCAGGAAAAGGCACATTGTTTAAAGGGCACGATCATCTTCATGTTAAAGTTTACACTGATGCTGATTGGGCAAGTAGCACGATTGATAGAAGAACCTCTTTTGGTTACTGCTCCTTTTCTTGTTACTTGGTGAAGTAAAAAACTGAGTGTGGTTGCAAGTCAGAAGGAGAATTTAGATCTTTAGCCCATGGTATTTGTGAGGGTAAATGGATAAGAAAATTGATGGAAGAATTGATATTCACCTAGGTGACGCCCACGTGCTTGTACTGTGATGACAAGGCAGGAATTTCCATTTCCCAAAATCCAGTCCATGATATGACAAAACATATTGAAGTTGATAAACACTTTATAAAGAAAAAGATCGATACAGCATATTGTACTCTACCTTCTGACAACTGAATAAAATGCAGATGTGTTAACTAAAGGCCTTCAAAAGTGGCAATTCAACAAAGTGGTTGACAAGCTAGCAGTAGCAGTGACTAATATCTTCAAACCAACTTGAGGGGAAGTGTTGATTATTTCCTTTTTTGTATTATATTTTATTGTATTGGTTGTATCATATTTGCCAAATTTGTTTTTTCTTTGTAATGAGTTGTTCTTCTATTTAAGAAAATAGTTATCTCTTTGTGAAATAAACAGAAAATTACATTCTTTGGCAGCAAAAGAATCAGTGGCCTAACGAAATGTTGGAAGCACCAATCTTAAATAACCTTTTCTTACAAAAAATGTGAGCAGCCTTGTGTTACAAGATAAAGTAACAACATCATAATTCCAGAAAAAACAGAAAGGGAAAATGGACACGTACAATGTTGAGGTAGCCCAGTATCAAATCGAGAAGGCATCATTCCTCCACATTCATGACATTGTAGATGAACCGTGTGTGGATTACAGCGAAATCCAGCATATTCAGTACCTGGAAAATAAAAATCAACTAGTCAAATTGGCATAAAATGTAATAAAAAAATTAAAATCACTTGGAATGAAGTCATAATTCTATGAAGACCAGGAAAGGAATGTGTAAGAAGACTAGTACTCTATTTATAGCAAAAATAAACTAATCCTAATCCTAATTAATAAAAGAAACTTAATCCTAATCCTAATAAACCAGAGAAACTAATCCTAATCCTAATCATAATAAATTAAGGATTTGACTGTAATATCCTATTCCTACCACATCATACACCCAAAACCTCATAAATGTCTATTTTCCATCATAAACGACTTCCAAATGGCTGATATGATGTTCTTTCTTGCGTTCCACCTATGCCCCAAACCTAATAAAAAACACGTTGCCCCTAACTCAGTGGCAGAAAAGAGGTTCACTTCCACCTGGGTTCTCCTGAATATAAGCAAAACAGTGGTGTGGACTAATCAAAGAGGAAGAAATTAACCAAAGGTTGGGTTGAGAGACCTGCGTACAGCAGGAGTGGTCCAGTTGAAATTCAAGTTGCTTTTCTTGCTCCCGTTACAGAAGTTGCAGTGGCAGTTGTAGTTGCCGTTTCAGTAGTTATTTTTGTATATTCTTTGAAATCTCATATATGACTCGTATAATCCAAACCACAATTAGAAGAAATACCCAATTTCTCATACGGTTTCTCAACTGTCTGAATTCAGGAAGAATATACAATCTGGAAAGGCTTTAGCTAAGGATAAAACAGTGATTATCACAAGAAGGTACTTTCATGATGACTGGAGCAGGATTATGTCAACCTTAAAGAGGCAAACCAAAATAGAGTTCTTCTACAAGCCCTTTCAAGCGGACAAAGCTATAATTTCACAATATCACATTTCCAAGGTATTTCAACGAAGAAGACAAGGAGAAAGTGTGGATCACAAACCTTGATTGATCCAATTGATTCAAATCATCACAACCTTCTGTGTGCTCCTTTTGAGGAAGGGGAAATCAGCAAAGCAATCCTCTCTTTCAATAAGAGCAAATCTCCAGGTCCCGATGGTTTTTCAACTCTTTTTTATATCAAACATTGGCAGTTGGTTAAGAAGGATTTGATGGAAGTCTTCAAAGATTTCCATAACAACATTATTACTAACAACAATGTTAATAATACTTTCATCGCGCTCATCGGCAATGTATGAACAAGACAGCATTGCATAAAATTTGCCACATGAGCTCAGACTGAGAATTGACTAACTTGGTATTGCAACCAGGAGGTTGGACTAGACAGCTGCAAACTTCAAGGAGATCCAGATTAACATCAGTGAACAAAAACCTTAATGATTGTTGATCCTCAGAATGCTTCTCTTGAGCTTTTAATGAACAAACTCCAAAAGACTTAGAATTGAAAAGAGCAGTCCAAGCATTGTTGAAGGATGTCTTTTTCCTGATAAAATGCTTTAAGAACTCTGGAGAGCAAGAATTCTTTTTAGCTGTGTTAAAAGTGGTAAAACAAAATAGACACTGAGTTATGTGGAAATCCAAGTACTAGGAGAAAAACCACGATCTAACTTTTCTTCTTCTTATTTCATATTAACAAAGAATACAAAGGAAAAAATAAATAGACAACAAGCTTATGATAAAGAAGGAAAGAAAATTAGGTTAGATCTTTCCTTCAAGCCCACTAATTCTAACACTCCCCCTCAAGTTGGGATGTAGATATCAATGAGACTCAACTTGCTAACACATGAATCAAAACTCTGTCTAAGAAGCCCCTTGGTGACAACATTAGCAATCTGTTGGTTCAAGGGGGTGAAAGAAATGCATATGCTTCCATTGGACAGTCTCTCTTTAATAAAGTGTGGATCAATCTCCAAATGTTTCATTTTATCAAGTTGAACTCGATTGCTGGCGATGCTAATACCTACCTTATTACCACAAAATAATTTCATCGGCACCTTACAGTTCTGATGAATGTCAGATAAAACCTTCCGAAGCCAAATTTTTTCATACATCCCTAAAAATCATAGCCCTGTACTTAGCTTTCGGCCATGTACTTACTGCTTTCAAGCAACTAACCATGCGGCACAATGGTGATCTCACTCACAAAGAAGCACCAATGTAAGCCTTCTAGAGGTTATTGACTTGCTAAGTTGTGGGGGACTCATGAGAGTTGGATAAGAGTAGGCAAAGTGTGTGGAAGAGTTTGGGAGAATGAATGAGCAAGCTTTATTGAGAATTCCCAAGGATGGTTACCAATGGGACCCCATTGGGGTATTTATACAAAGCTAAACCAACATTAGAACACTTAAACCGCCTTTGAAGGTCAGTTAAAATACATTTAGAGCCTTCTAGGGCTTTCATGAGACATTCAAACCAATATAGAAACTTCCAGATGCTTCCAGGCACGCTTAGCATGTTCAAGAATGCTCTTAAGCCATTTGAGTCTTTCACGTACGTGCTCATCGTCTGCCTAATCTGGCTCGCGTGTGTATATCCCTGACCGTCTGTGAGTGCGCACCTGTTATGCAAGGCTGCACTAGCGTCGTGTGTATGGCTGCGCAAACGCCAAGCACGTTATGTGTCAAGGCTTAGGTGTGTCCTCCTGGTAGCGTTTTGGAACTTTGGACTATGTGGGCATGTTTTGGCTCCACCTGGTCTATGCTAAGGAGCTTTAATTTTGAATTTTTTTGGGGGGCGTGAGGCCCTTTTCCACTTAATTTCGCAACATCCCCATTGCGCCTTCTTTGAACTTTTTAATTTCTTCTTGGAATTGCCAGAGTAAGTCTTCACGTTGCCAACTTGCTTCACTTTCTTGCAAACCTTCCCACATGACCAGGTATTCTTTGTAGTTTGGAACTCCACTCCGCCTTATCTGTCTTTCTGCCAGGATTTCTTTTGATTTTCTTGTCAAACTCAGTCACTACTGCAGTCAATGCACGGGATGACTTGTTCCGACTAGGGTCTTCTTTGTCTTCATGAAAGGGTTTTAGCATACTTACATGGAAGATGTTGTGTATCTTGAGTTTAGGAGGTAGTTCCAACCGATAGGCTGCCTTGCCCACTTTTTCTATGATAAGGAATGGGCCTTCGTATCTTCGAACTAAGCCTATGTACCTTCTGCAAGGACTTAAATTGGTTTGGCAATAATTCACCCTCACTCCTAAATTGGTTTGGCAGTACTTTCACCATCACTCTGAATCCCACTTGGTACTCTTTCAGCCTTTTTTTCCTATCGGCCCATTTCTTCATTCTCCTAGCAGCTTTCTCAAGACATGCCCTAGAGCTGCTTGTAAGTATTGTGGGGCTACATATTCCTGTGATTAAAAGAAAAAAAGCTACAACTAATCTAAAAGGACATTTAGAGAAATGTAAGAAGTATACAAATTAATCTGAACATAATGTTGAAAGAGAGGGAGATTTTGAAAGTAGTTTGATGGCTGCATTTTTGTTTGTGGATCATCTTCGATGAACTGCCATTTAATTTTAAAGAAAGTGAAGGATTTTGTAAATTCTATCGAGAGTGACTGTTGCAAAGAATTGTTTTCAAATAAAAAGTTAAAGAGTCCATTAACTTGAAGTGGCCAAAGATTTTGATTAACAACTTATACATAAACTTCTATGCGAAATATTAATTAAATGGTTATAATGGCTCATTTCATTGATGATGATTGGAACTTGCACAAAAGAATTTTGAACTTTTGTCAAATAGCTAATCATAAAAGAGATAGAATATATATACAAAAAGAGTGTTAGGAATATATGAAAAGAATAAATATACCTCAAACATATAAGTTTGAGCTTGTAGGGTTAGCGATAATTCAACCAACAGAGTTTTTTAGAAGAGTTTTGAATGAAGAGAGTGAACAAAGAGGTGATGTAAAACAGAAAGAAAATATTTACCACATTGAGGGCATGGAAGCTCTAAACCACCGCTCTCCTCCAGACCCAATAAAAAACGAGGCCTTTTTTGGTTTCGCTTTTTCACAGACCCAATGACCTAGAAGAATTACAACCATAATCAAAATGGGAAAAGTAGAAGAAAATAAAAACAAAATGGGACAATAACCATATGAAAGACCTGTAGGAAGTTCTACAAGTGAACCCACGGTAGTTGACAAATTAAAAAGGTGTAGCATTCCATATACTTTTCTTAACAGCTTATAGAACCTAAATTAGTTCAAGAGATCCCTATCATTTGAACTCCCACATCAATAACCAAAAGAGTACCTGCCTTATCCTTTTCTTTCTATACAGGGCTAAAATTTTCTATGGATTTCATTTCATCCTCCAAAACCTTGACACTGCTTTGGTTAGCGTTTATTTTGAAAAAAAAAAACGAAAACATCATTAATATAATGAGTGAGACTAAAGCTCAAAGTACAAAGAAATGAAACAACTTACAACGAGACAATAGGGAACAAAAAGGAACAAAACACAAACACAGCTAAACCAAAGGGAAAAAGAACAATCTAATATAGGGGAAAATAAACCAACCGGAACCAACACCCAAAAAACAATGCATAACAACTCAAGAAAACAAACAAAAACCAAAACAACCAAATCTAGCTGTTGCAGGCCGAGAAACTGCTAATCTTCCAAGAGGGGAATGACAAGGCATGAATGAAATTTCAAAGGTCGCAGCTGTCTTGCAATCTCTCGATCAACTTTAAACTAAAGAACACAATTTTAGTCTAATAAAATCCAAGTGATGGAGTCATCAACTTTTAGCCTCCTCCTAGTGTTCCTTCTCCAAGGATCTCGAGTTTGTCTCAGGGCGAGTTGACGGATGTTTAATCTGATAGTCTTTTATTTGTACTTGTATTTCTTTGTACTTCTTTTGGTTTTGTTTTGCCTTCGGACATTACTCCTTTGTTTTGGTTTTTAGCTTGTTTGGATATGATGAGGGTGCTATGGGGTGTCAACCTAGTTGAGATGTCCAGGTGCACCTCCTGATCCATGGTTACATGCTCATTGTATAATTCTCTTGTACTATGAGCTTTTGTCTCATTATTAGTATTATATTAATAAAGAGGTTGTCTCCTTTTCAAAAAAAAAAAAAAAATCCAATAATTGATCTTGGGAGAGCTGGAATTTCAGAATGGGGCAAAGGTAGAAAACTTCTCCACTTTTGAAGACAAGAACTCTCCCTCATCCTCATGAAATAGGGCAATCAAATCTTCTACAAAATTGCCAAATTGTTCAGATCACTCTTGAACTAAAACTTCCTTGGTGCCAACAAAATCCTCACTACTTACACTGAATGGAGAACTGACTTCAGAAGAATAAATTTTTCATTTTTCCTGCATGAAGACGAAGGAGAAATAGGTGTACCTCTTAGAAAATTAACGCCCAGATTAGGATTAAAAGCTGAGTAGTTGAATGCCTATGAAGAAAGCACTGAAGAGGAAGACTTCTTGATGGAAGGTGGTAGCTGAGTGTCACAATCACAACCTTCCTAATATGGGACGGGCGATTGTGCCCCACTTACCTAATCAGGCGAGCAAGTCAACCATACGAAATTCAAAGGTTGCGGACAAACCTAATATATACTAAGCCTCACTTCACGTTTTTAGAGCAGATGGTTAGATAAAACGTGAGAGAAAGAAAAGCTTGTTAAACATCATTAAAGAAAGCATTAAAGATTGTCAATTGCAAGAAAGCTTATTGCAAAGAGTACAACAAGGCTTAGTCAAGGATATGACTAGTGGGACTCTCTTATAGTACATTTTAAACAATTTAAATGTGGTAGGCTAGCACATGCAAAAGTGTGAGCGATCACTTTTTCTTTTTTTGAAACGGAGACAAAACTTCTTTATTAATAAGAACTCTAAGTAGAAAAGATTTATACAAAGAGAGCAATAAAGAAGAAATAATAAGGGGAGTCCTAGGGGGATCAGGAGGCGCACTCGGACATCTCAACTAGGTTGACACTCCCATAGTGCCAAGAATCATATCCCAAAAACTAATCATCAATGCAAACAAAACAACGGAGGAACAACCTAATACAAGGCGCACCCGGACATTTCAACTAGGTTGACCCCCCATAGCGCCAAGCATCATATCCCAAAAAATAATCATCAATGCAAACAAAACAACATAAGCGCACCCGAACATCTCAACTAGATTGACACCCCCATAGCACCAAGCATCATATCCCAAAAAACAATCATCAATGCAAACAAAACAACAGAGGAACAACCTTAGTAACAATCAACCTAATACAAGGTTCCAGAAAAACTGGAAAACATTACCAGAAAATCCAGAAAAAGACCCAAAATACAATCTCAAAATTAAAATTTAAACAAGGCCAAAACTACAAAGCTTCAAGATTGTGAAAACTGCAACGCAGCAATGGTTAGGCTTGTTTAAGAAAGGCATTCTAGTTGAGGTAAATATATTGAATGAAATAATTAGTGAACTCCTTTTTTAAGGACACCAAACTCAGCATTAAGATCTACTGCATGTATAATTTCTGCCCTTTGTCTTGCTTTATCATGGAAGATACGTTGATTTCGCTCGAACCATAATTTTGCTAGTAAAGCTTTTGGCAAATTTTCCCATATGATGCGAGATTTTGTGGTGCCAATTGAAATAACACCACCAACCCATCCTTTTTCGAAACGGAGACAAGTTTCTTTTTTTTTTTTAAAACGGAGACAAACCTCTTTATTTATAATAATAAATGAGACTAATGCTCAAAGTACAAGAGCATTATACTAAGAGCAAAAAGAGGGCAAAATCATCCAAACAAACTAAGACAAAGATGAACTTGGGCAATACTAAAGGGAAAAACGACCAAGAAACAAGCTAAAAAAACGAAATCCAAACAAAAAAATTTAAGCTAAATAAAACCAAAACAAAGAGATCTGAATACAAAGCATAACGACCAAAAATCAAACACTTTTTTTGGCTCAAGAAGAGCTAATAAGGAACCAAAGGCTACTATTTCCTCTTCTTTCAAGCTTCTTCTAAAGGAAAGGGACCAAGAGAGGGCATTTATTTTTAATAAAGAGGCTTGGCTCCGTTTAAAAAAAAAAGTTTATAGTTTCGAGGGTATTTTAGTATTTTACTTTACCCTAAGTTTATTTCCTTTTTTGTACTAGGGCTGGTTAGAGCTATAAAGTTGTCTTCTTTTGTAACTTTCTGTTAGACCTCCCATAATACTACAATATAGTAGGAGAAAGAAGAAAGATAAGTCGGAAGTTATTGGGTAGTTCTGATGTAACAACTCAGGACAATCTCGGGATGGAAAAATGTAATTGCTCGGGACAATCTTGGGGTGAACTCGGGGACTGTTTTACTATTTAGTCTTTGGTTACACACCAAGTTCTAAGGGTAGTGCTGTTATTTTTACAGTTTTTTAGTCCTACAGTTATTTAGGATGGAAGGGGTAGTTTAAAGGGAAGGAGAGGAGTCTGTAAGAGGGGAAGAAGTTTTCAGCTTATGAATAGGCTGTTTTTCCAGGAAAGGAGGAGAACAGGGTGGTATGTTCTTGTTGTTTTGTTGTATTTGTGTGTTTTATTTCCAGGATTGATAATCTATCGATCTGTCTTTGTTCTTAAGTATCTGTTACCAAGTTGAATAAAGAACATCTACACAAGTGTTCTATCACCTTCATTGTGTGTTAAGATAATAAAAAGAGACTATCCTATTCTGGGTTTTCCATGTAAATCTTATGTTCTCTTTTCTACTGTTTAACAATAATATTTAACATTCTCCCTCACTTTTGAGATTGAAATATGAAGAACACCCAACAAGTGGAAATGAATATTAATTGGAGAGGAAACAATTTGGGGGTTTGGACACAAAGCCTCTTGAACCAACTTGCTTTGGTACCATCTTTAATCACCAATTTCATTAATTCAATGAAGAGACTTGCTTCCTTTTTAAAAAAATCATCAAAGCTTAAGCGCTTATGGATGACAACAAATTTAATAAAATATCTAACAAATAATAAAAATTTAGAAATTAGCATTCCTATCATTGCCATTACATTAATGCACAAGTATGATCACAAATAAGATTACTTACCAGATTTGATTGTATTAATGAACAAGAATCCAAAGTAGCAATTTCTTCAACCGAACGTCTAAGGGAAGAATCAGCTTGCAATATATCCTAGACAGAACATGCAGCCAACCAGTTATGAGATAGAAACTGGAAAAATAAATAAATAAAGACTCGGTACAATAAGAATTAAAATGTTTATAGAACTGTCGAATTGATGCAGGGGGATTAAGAAATCTACCGTGTTGGATGCTGTTAGGATCTTGGTTACGAGAAACAAGAAAATAATTGTCTTGTATAAAATGCAAAACTACAATATCAATAGCCTTTCGAGGGGACTATATCTCTACCCAAGTTCCATATTAGACAATCCCCAAAATAACCCCTCCTCCTCTAAGATCCTAAAGGTTGAGAACAATAAAATCTTATTCCTTTCCAAGTGCCCTATGGTCTTTCTAAAGATATAAATTTGGGTTAGCTTCGATGTAGGAATAAAACTTAAATAATAACAAAATACCTAAAATATTTAGATAGAAAAGATATTACTAAATATGGACACATCCAAATCTACAATACATAATTCTACACTCCCTTCAACTTGGTGCATAGATGTGATGCATTTCTAACTCGCTCACAAGATCCTGAAACATTGGTGTAAACAATCCCTTGGTGAAAATATTTGCAGTCTGGTCTTTGGAAGGAACAAAAGGGATGCAAACTACTCCTTCCTCTAGAGTCCCTTTAATGAAGTGTTGATCTACCTATATATGTTTTGTACGGTCATGTTGAACTGGGTTTTGAGAAATACTTATAGCAGCTTTGTCATCACAGTAGAGCTTCATTGGTAAGTATCCACAACATCTCACACACTCCAAAGGGAGGGATAAATTAATTAGAGTAGGTAAGTTCTCTCTCCTCTCTCCTCTTTCCCCTCCGCATTTTCAGTTATTTGTTTCTCCGACAAGAAAGAAAGGAATGAAGTAGAAAGCTGCAGGGTCTTCGGCTCTCCGTACTGCATATGGCACAAGCATCATTTATTTCAAGTTGAAGATATGGAGGCGAACAAAATGTTGTCGGTTGTAAAAGCAATATGGTAGCCTTAATCGACATGTCTATTCTTAGTTCCGTTTGGACATGATGAGGACGATGAAGGGGTGTCAACCTAGTTGAGATATCCAAGTGCATCTGCTGAACATAAATTTTCTTTTTCTCATTATATAAATCTCTTGCACGATGAGCTCTTATCTCATTTATTTTTAATAAAAGAGGCTTGTTCCCTTAAAAAAAAAATCAAGCACTCAACTACGCTGGTTTCAAGAGGCCATCGAGGAACTACTATCAGAGTGCTGAAAATCAATATTTCTACAAGAAAGAAAGAATAGACAATGGCATAACAGAAGTCTCAAGATTCAGATCACAGAAAGGTTGGGTGTTAAGATGCAATTTTTGACCATTCATACATATTCTATCGGGTGAGGAAAAACAGGGATGGAAAATGTTTCTCAATATGTTGAAGAGCTTCAAATCAAAGCATGATTACATAATGTGGCATTCAGAACAGACCAAACTGAAAATGTGTCATTCTGAAGATGCAAACAGACCGCAAGAAGAGAAGATGGATAGCTATGTGGACAAGGGCCAGTCGAGAAAGGAATCCTCTGTTTTGGATTCGAAAAAACAGAGCATTCATCATTTGAATCCTCTGTTTTGGATTTGAAAAAACAGGGCATTCATCAAAAGTGGATTATCAAGAATACAAAGGTCGTCATAAGAGATTTTAACATTTTATGGGTTGTCACTTGTCTTTTTGAGTTCAATAATTGGGTAGAGATTAAAGAAACATTGCAAACATACTTTCAATTGAGTTTATACATACTTTCAATTGAGAGTTATCGTCAACCCTGCAGAGAATGGTCTAATTGATATAGATCAAGGATCATTAAAAGAACTTGTGGAACAACCTGGGAAATGGCAGGAATTCGGCATCTTTCATCTAAAACTCAAAAAATGGGATATGCTAGCACATAGCAGATCTCTGTATGCAAGGGGATATGGTGGATGGATTTCGATTGAGAACCTCCCTTTAAACTACTGGAAGAATCAAACATTTGAAGTTATTGGGGGCTTGGTAGAGACATGGAAACTTTAAAGTTTCTAAATGTATCCGGAGCCAAAATTAAAGCAAAAGAAAACCTTGGGTTCATTCCAGCAACGATAGAAATCAATGACTATAAGAGAGGAAGCATTTTCTTAAATTTTGGTGATATCTCATCCGTCACTCCACCAAGTAAAGTCGGAGGGGATTTATTTGTTTGTAATTTTTCAAACCCTGTTGATGTTAGATTAAATCAAGTTTTGAAGGATGAAGAGGTTGAAAGTGATCCATTAAGTGGTAAGTTTGAATTTCTTTTCCCAGAAAAGTTGCATGCACAATTTGCCAGATGCCCATTTGTCAAATCAGTAAATCTTGGTTCCTACAAACTGAAAAATTGAGACCTTGCTCGAAGAGAAGCTGGAAGTCCTTAACCGTTCATTTCAGTTCAACCATCCAAGAGCCGATTGGGTTCCCTGCTTTTTTTTTTTAAATTGCAGCAATGAATTTAATTCCAAAGAAGTGCA
>JBBPDI010000029.1:22404622-22418969 GCA_037974545.1 Cucumis variabilis | reverse complement strand
TGAAATTGACAGTTCAATGTGAAATTTCCATTGAAATTAATTCAATGATATGAGACAGCAAATATTTGATAACCTTTTAGTTCAATATAGTTTTACCTTGTGGGCTTGTTGTAGTACACTATAGAGTGACCGCCAATGGCCACATTTTCCAATTAATTTGCTTGGTAGTAGTTTTAGGCTCCACAACAACAACGTAATTTAATGCCTTTTGGTATCGACATCAGGTGTAGTAATCTCGTTTTCACCATGCGCACCATACTCATCATACAAAACCTTTTATATCCTTAATTGGTTTCTTGTTCTAGGCAAGAAAAGCGAAATGTTGGGTGTCACGGTCATATTTGTCCAAGGCGTGTTTTCCTATGGCTGTATGTTCCGATTAGCCCCAATTTATCTTATATTTATATAATGTACGTAGTCTAGTTAGGTGTTTGCTTTCAATTATAGGTCGATATGCTTGGGAGTGACGTTTCGGCATTTTCATATGCAAGTCTGCCAGAAGGAAAAATGTCCAAGCATTAGTTGAATCCCCGACCAAGCATTAGTTGTACTCTTTGCAAGTATCCTTTAACCTTGTAACTGTCAGTCTTTAATGCTTATTTCAATGTCGTTTTCAATGTCTTTAAATCTTTCTCGCATTTTATAAACAAATTTTCCAAGAACACAAAGAAAGATTACGACATACGCCGACATTGACCGCGATTTTGAGATTTTGATTGGCTGATTTGTTCATTAAACTAGAACAAGTGCAGCACAATCGTATGTCTCAAGGTTGAAACATTACGATAGTGTTATAAACCCAAAATATTTCTACTCACATATTGGTGGTAAGTTCATTGTTGCTTTACGGTAGGAATGGAATAAATTTTCGAATAAGTATTTGTTTGTTTAACGGAAAATAAATAATAAATGAGAAAGCATAAATAAATAAAGAAAGAAAGAAAGAAAAAAAGAAGTGGATTTTGGTATTTGTCAAAGTAATTTATAAAGGAAATGGAGAAAAAAAAAAGAAAAAGGAAAATAATAAATGGAAAGGGATTAAAAGAGAAAGGAAAAGAGACAAGAGGAAGGAAAAGGGGGAAATTTTGTTTTAATTTGTTCGGTGCGCTTTCTTCTCCACCGCCACATCAATTCCTATCTAATTTCCACCATTCTATAGAAAACTTCAGGGGAAACATCGAGCTGGGAACTAAGAGGAAGCAACAAGAAGAAGATTCGGGGGTTTTCAGGTCAAAGAAGAGAGGAAAAACTCAAACAAGCGCAACTGTTGGGCTTTCTTTTATTTGAATTTAGGTTAAATAAGGTGGAGGATAGCTTGCCGCATTAAACTTAGAGGAGATGAAGCCACACCCTTTTTGTTTGGCAGCCGTACACGTGGCTAGAAGAAAATGATTCTCCTTTTTGTTTCTGCAAATTACGAAAGAAAGAAAAAAAGAAAAAAAAAGAAAAGAAAGAAAACAAATGTTACCTCTTTTACTCTCTATTTCTTCTTTTTTTTCTACCTTACATGCAAAACCCTAAGTGTATTTCTTTTAATTTCATAGAGTATTTGGGTTTCTTTTGATTTCATGGAGTATTTGAAATTCATGGCAATATGGAGATAAAGGAGATGAGAAGAGATGATACGGAGTTTACGTGGTTCGGCAAAATAGTAGCCAACATCCACGGGGAAGGATCAATCATTTATTAAAGATGAATATACAATATTTTCTTTCTCTTACTTGATGATTTTTTATGGATGAAAGATTAATTTTCTGGTTAAACTACACCTTTATATTTATAGGTGTTTACATTGACAAGTTAGTTAGAGAAAGAAAAACATGTAAATATGATTCTGTTAGAGTTCTTTCTTTGTTGGAGTTCACTGTGTTTTACAATCTCCACCTTGAAACCAACTTAATAGATTGTTAACGATCCTTCCAACTTACTTTCCTTGTTCTAATCTATCCCTTAACCTACCAGTTCGAGACACTTCTGAGCTTCAATGTTGAGACCAGCTTGGTAAGCATGTCAGCAGCGTTCTACTACTAGAAATTTGGATTTTAACGACACAAAAATTGCGTGATAAATAGTTTCAACGACACCGTTTTTGTGTCATTAAAGCCCCAACAAGAAATTCTATTTAACAACACTTTAAAAAATGTGTCATTAAAGATGTGGGACAACCCGCCTGACTCTTCAACATTTTGGTATCAAGGAAACTCAAAAGAAATGAATTCCTAGGTTGGTGGCCACCATAGATCGAACTCATGACCTCTTAGTTAATTTTTTAACTTTTTACCATTAGGCCAACCCACAACGGTTACAACACTGTTTCTGTTTAATAAAGGCTTATATGTCGATACATGTTTGGCGTCGTTATTTTCCAAGTCAGAACATATATTTTTTGACATGTAAATGATGTTATATAAATAAATTAAATACATGATTCAACTTACTCACATATGTTTAGAAAGATTTTTTTATTGATAACAAACAAAAATGTCAATTACATTTTTGGTAAAGGTTTTACAATAATCCAAAAGATAAATTAATACTCTAATAAAACTAACTCATAAATGGACTTTGATCGATCTCATGGTCCATGGATTTTCTTTAACTACTTGCAAATTTGGTGAGCTCCTTCAAACGGCAGACAAAGAGCTTGTGAGAGAGAGGGAAAGTCGTGAAGAGTGTTTGCGAAATAAGGAGAAACGTCGTCGGAGAGTATTTGCAAGAGAAAAAGACAGCGACAACGTGAGATGGAGTAAGATTTTTTTTCAGTCATGGTTCGCAAGGGGATGAAAGCATCGAATTATTTTTTTTAAAAAAGAAAACCTTCAAATGAAGGAACACATTGATTTTTTATTAGGTAATTTTTAATGACACATAATTTATGTTGTAAATTAACAACGAGAAAATTGTGTCAAGAAAACTCAGTTTGTGTCAAGAAAACACAATTTGTGTCGAGAAAATGTTTCACAAAAAATTTCACATTTTTATTTTTAACGACACATTTTATTCCCCCCACCCTTTTTTCTTGATTTCAAGTGTCATTAAAATTCATATTTCTAAATAAATTTATTTGACGGTAGTTGCTAGATTGGTGGGTTTGATGGCGAAGGCTTGTTGTGGCAACAACAACGACAGTGGCTGGAGTGTGGAATCGACGGCGGCGAGTGGTAGAAAATTGGAAGGTAAGGGTTCTTCACAACGACGCGATAGAGAGAGAAAAATTATATTAAGGCTTCGTTCAATGACAATATTTATGCTTGAGAGAAAATTTGGGGTTTTTATTTAGTTTTAATTGCGTGAGGGAGGAGAAATTAAAAAAAAAATTAATTTGGGGTTTTTTCATTTGGAAACTTTTTAATGTCACAAAAAAATTATCGTTAATTAACGACGCAAAAATTGTGTCAAAACAAATTAAATTATCTCAATAGAATTGTGTCAAGAAATAATCTTTATTTTTATTTTCAACGATACCATGTACCTCACCCCATCCTTTTTTTATTTTTAACAACACAATGTCTTGATTAGTAGTGTCATTAAAACTCTTTTTTCTAGTAGTGTTCTCAGAGGTATGTACCTTCAAAACTTATAATTCGCCTGCTTCAATTCTTTCTCGTATGAAATGATATTTGATATCTATATGCTTTGTTCTGTTGTAGTATTGTGAGTTCTTGGATAGGTGAATGACACTTTGGTTGTCACAGAAGATTTTTAAAATGGACTATTTGATTCCAAAGTCCTTCATCGGTCCTTTGAGCCACAATTCTTCTTTTACAGCTTCTGATAATGTTATGTATTCTGCTTCTGTAATTGAGAGAGCAGCAATAGATTGTAGGGTTGCTTTTCAACTAATTAGATTAGGACCATAGAGAAAAACATAATCGGTTAGGCTTCTTCTTTTGTCACTGTCACCAACAAAGTATAACCTATTAGTGCTTGTTCTGTCTCAGTGGTCCTTTGGTAGTTTAGTTTAGCATTCTTAGACCAAATTAGGTACCTTATTATCCACTTAGTAGCTTCCCAGTGCCTTCTTCCTGGATTAGCCATATACATGCTGACTAGGCTTGCTGAATAAGATAGATCAGGTCTAGTAGAGATCATTAGGTACATTAGACTTCCCACTGCTTGACTGTAAGGAACATTTGCCATTTGTAGTTTGTGTTTAATGTCTGTCTCACTAGGGGAGTTAGTAGCTGATAGCTTAAAATATTGTGCAATAGGGAGAGTCACAGGTCTAACATTAGTGAGGTTTAATATTTTGATCACTTTCTCACAATAGGTTGTTTGGTTTATGCTTAGTGTAGATTGGTCTCTGTCTCTTGTGATGTCAGTTCCTAGAATCTTCCTTGATTCTCCTAAGTCTTTCATGTCAAATTCTTTACTTAAAATATTTTTGACATGAGTTAACTCTTCTCTAGAGCTTCCTACAAGGAGCATATCATCCACATAGAGTAACAAGTAAACCTTGTGCTTATAGGTTGTTAAGTTTATATAAACACACATATCATAAGATCTTCTTTGAAAACCCAAACTAGCAATAAAGTCATCAAATCTTCTATACCAACATCTAGGAGATTGTTTCAACCCATATATTGACTTCTTTAGTAAATAGTAGAGGTCTTCCTTACCTTAAACCTCAAAACCCTTAGGTTGAACCATATAGATTGTCTCTTCTAGATAGCCATGGAGAAAAGTTGTTTTTACATCAAGTTGATCTAATTCTAGATTTTTTTGGACAACTAGGGTTAAGAGAAGTCTAATAGAAGTCTGTTTAACAACAAGAGAAAAAATTTCAGAATAGTCTATACCTTCTCTTTGAGTGAACCCCTTTGCTACCAGCCTTGCCTTGTACTTAGGTTGTGAGTCTTTTGTAATTTCTTTTTTGAGTTTGTAGATCCACTTGGATGTTATTGGTTTGCATCCTTTAGGTAGAGAAGCTAGTGTCCAGGTATTTTTTACATTTAGTGAATTTATTTCTTCATTCATAGCTTCTATCCACTGTCTTGCATTGCTACTGTTCACTGCTTCCTCAAAGGAATTTGGTTCTGAATCATCAGGGATTACAGTAGCATTTAGAACAAAACTTATGTAGTTAGATTCAGCATACCTAGCTGGAGGGACTATTATCCTTCTTTGTCTATCTCTTGCTAGTGAATATTGGCATAGGTCAGGTTGTTCTTCAATCATTTCAGCTTGTTCTTCAGTTAAGTTCTCCACTTGTTCTTGTTTAGTAGTACTTGTGGGTTCCTCAGTAGGTTGAACACTGTTCCTTGTATTCTTCACCTCAATCTGATTAGTATAGGATTATGTTTCATTTTAGTTCCCTTCAATATTGCTTTTCCCTTGCATAAACATCTTTGATTCTCTGAAAAGAACATCCTTACTGATTATAAACCTCTTGTTAGTAGGGTGCCACAGCTTGAAACCCTTTACCCCTTCTGTGAAACCAACAAACATACACTTAGCAACTCTAGCCTTTAGTTTTCCTTTATTTTAGTGGACATAACCTACACATTCAAACACCTTAAGGTCATTTAGACTTGGTGGTTGTTTGGACCATTTCTCCTCAGGTGTCAGAAATCCTAAGGAGGTGTGAGGGCTTCTATTCAATGTGTATACAGCATAGGCAGCAGTTTCAGCCTAAAACTTTTCTTCTAAAATGGCATCTAATAATAAGCATCTTATCTTTTCCATTATAGTTCTATTGAGTCTTTCTGCCACTCCATTTTGTTGAGGTGTGTATGTCACAGTTTTGTGTCTTGATTCCACTTTCCTGCAAAATCTATTAAACACTTCTTCACAAAACTCTAAACCATTGTCAGTTCTAAGGTATTTAACCTTTTTATCAATTTTTTTTTCTATCATTAGTTTCCATTCTTTAAATTTTTCAAAAACTTGATCTTTTGTTTTTAAAAAATAAATTCAGCTTTTTCTAGAAAAATCATCAGTAAACCATAGAAAATACCTTAAGCCACTTAGGCTTGAAGTGGATGTTGGACCCCATAGATCCAAATGGATGTAGTCTAGAATTCCTTTAGTTGTGTGTTGAGCTTTGGTGAAACTTTGTTTCTTGCTTTGCATAGTACACAATGTTCATAGAAGGACGGTTTGTTGCATATGTTTTTAGGCAGAATGCCTTGTTTAGATAGTGCCTCAAATCCTTTCTGGCTTATATGGGACAGTCTTTTGTGCCAAAGGTCAACCTCTGTTAAGTCTAGAGATATCACATTGTTTGCCTCTTCTATCATTTCAACTCCTTTTATTATGAACAGATCATTTACCTTTTCCCCAACCAAGACTTCTTTAGATCCCATAAACACTTGGAAGACTCCACTTTTCCCTTTATATTCACATACTAGAGAGTCTAGCATTCCTAAGGAGATTAAATTTCTTTTAAGGTGGGGAACATGTCTTACATTTTTCTAAGGAGTTTCACAGTCCCATCCTTTAGTTTCATGGTAACTGATCCAATTCCAGCAATGCTATAGGCATTATTATTTTCCATAAACACATACTCTCCATTGATTTTCTTATAGGTGTTAAACCATGTTCTAAAAGGTGTCATATGGTAGGTGCATCCGAATCTAGTACCCAATCATGTTTTCCTAGGGAGTTTACATGGTTGGCTTGGTCTAAGGTTGATGTCAATGCATCAATGTAGGTAAAAGAGCTTTCTACTATAGAGGCTTTTGGTTGTTTCCCTTTAGAATCTTTTTCTTTTTCTTGATTCTTCCTCTTAAGGAAAAAACATTCTTGTATGAGGTGTCCCTTCTTTTTACAGTATTTACATTTCTTTTTCTATTTAGCTTTTTATCTTCATTAGAAAAAGGTTTGTTATTGTTTTTACCTTGATTGATTTGGGATTTACTTTTAACAAACAATCCATCTCCACTTTGATTTTTCTTGTGTGATGATTGTATTTCCAATTCTCTAGTTTTGAGGGTTGATATTATGGCATCTGTTTTGACTGATTCTCTTTCATATTTTAATACATTTTTCACATCTTTGTAAGCCTCGGGTAGGAAATTTAGGAGTACAAATGTCTCATTTTCATCACTGAGTTTATCTTCAAGGCTTTTAAAGTCAGAAACTATTTTCTTGAACTCATCTAAGTTTTCTGTGAGGATTTTTGTAGAATCCATTTTATATGTGAAAAAGTTTTCCCTTAGATACATCTTGTTTGGAAGATCTTTGATAGTATATAAGTTTTCTAATTTCTTCCAAACTCCATGTGTTGTTTCTTCTTTTAGTACTTGTTTAATAATGTTGTCGCTAAGGTTTAGTATTAGTGTTCCATAGACATTTAATTCTATTTCTTCTTTTTGTGTTGCTGTGAGGGTTGTTGGAAGTTCTGAGGGATCTAAAAGGGCTTTATGAGCCTTTTGTTCTCCAAGCAAGGCTTTGATCTTTGCTTTCTATAATGCAAAGTCTCCCTTTCCATCGAACTTCTCAATTTCTACTCTTTTCCCTACCATTTTCAGGTCTATTTTCCTCTAAATTCCTCCAAGAATCAGTTTCTTGAATCAAAAACCTTGCTTTGATACCAATTTGTTGGGCTTTCTTTTATTTGAATTTAGGCTCAAATAAGGTGGAGGACAGCTTGCAGCATTAAATTTGGAGGAGATGAAGCCACACCCTTCTTGTTTGGCAGTCGTACACGTGGCTAAAAGGAAATGATTCTCCTTTTTGTTTCTACAAATTACAAAAGAAAAACAAAAAGGAAGAAAGGAAAAGAAAGAAAACAAATGTTACCTCTTTTATTCTCTATTTCTTCTTTTTGCTCTACCTTACATGCAAAACCCTAAGTGTATTTCTTTTGATTTCATGAAGTATTTGACATTCACGACAATATGGAGATAAAGGAAATAAGAAGAGATGATACACAGTTTACGTGGTTCAGCAAAATAGTAGCCTACATCCACGGGGAAGGACCAATCATTTATTGAAGATGAGTATACAATATTTTCTTTCTCTTGCTTGGTGGTTTCTTATGGATGAAAGATTAATTTTCTGGTTAACTTACACCTTTATATTTATAGGTGTTTACATGGACAAGTTAGTTAGAGAAAGAAAAACATGTAAATATGATTTTGTTAGAGTTCTTTCTTTGTTGGAGTTCACTGTGTTTTACAGCAACCATGGCAGAATCTTGGTTCAATATGCTCATCTCTAGTTTTTAACTTAGTTTAAGCTACACAAGAAGCACTAAAAGGCGAAGCTTGATTTTTTTGAAAATTTACTCATTTTCTAACCAATTCATAAAGAAAGCTTGAGCTAATTCTCTTATGTTAAAGTTGGTGATTTTTTAAGAGAAAGATAGAGCACAAAATTTTCACGCAGATCTGAAGAATCTCTAGTTTGTCAAATGTCCTGGAGTGTACAGAGTGAATTAGAAGCTTAATTTAGTTTGGTTGGAAAGTTAATTCAATTTTCTATAACTTTCATGTGGAACTTGTGATCCAAGTATGATTGAAAGTAAGTTTAATATCAGAAGAAAAAAAAAGTAGAGAAGGGCATAAAACATGATTTTGGAGTAGCTGTGTTTAGGGGGATTTCTAATAAATTCATTGGAAATGTCATTTTCATTCCTTTGAGTAAGTTGTAGAGGGTTTCAAAATAAAGAGTTTGATATAAAGTACATTAATTTTAGTCACGTGCTGAGGAGGTTATGAGTGTTTGAAGTTAGGATATTGAATCTGAAAAAACTATGAAATGTTATTTTATTTCTAAAATTTAGAATTCATGAGCAATATCTTTTGTATGTCAATCTTAAGCTTATTATAGAAAGACAAGACTGTTTAAGATTTTGATGCTCGGTTTTAATTTTTTTTACAGGCAAAGAGGAAATAGGTCGAGTTTACAAGCCAAGGAACTAGCTCAAGGCTCTAGTGACAAAACAAATTTTGAAAATAATTCCTAAACTGTTATTTATGATTAAATGTTTTACATGCTTTAATCTAAATTTATGAATAATACATGATTTCTATAAATGGTTGCAAGCATGAGTTTTGAGCTTAGATTTTCTAATGAAATCTATATGTGAGCACATGATTATTGACTTTTGAAAAGTAGTTGAAACGATATTGTTTTAAGCAAAGTATGTATTAGCGAGTATTGTTTTAAGATTTTCAGTTTTTCATGAATAAGTTGAGTAAGCTTCAATTTTACAAAAGATAAAGATAAGCAAACATGTTTTCTGTTTTCATGTGATTTTTTTAGACTTCTATTGACTACATGACTAAGATATTGAGTTGAAGGTTGTATGGCACCGTGTGCACACAGATTATATTCTGTTGTTGACGTTGAGTGTAGTCCGTGACAACATCCTGTCGTGAGTGTTAAGTAGGTCCTACTACGACAAAGATGATGGGAGTGCTAGGCAGACCCCACTAAATTATAGAGCTAGTAAACTCTGATTGTACTAAGCATGCATTACACAACGTAGATTTGTCATGTTAGTTAAAATGTTTAATATATTTGATATGTCTTGCTAGATTTAAATGACATACTTGCTATTTGAGAAAGTTGTTATCATTACACGTTTATATTTAATGTTTTGATTAAACAGATTTATATATTTAAGGTTTATCAGGTGTTTTTATTTTCGAATGAACAATTTTCAATTTAATCACTCACTGGGTTTTATAGCTCACCTTTTCAAAATATTTTTCCACTTTCTAGGTAGAGATCGAGTTCTCGACGCCTGATATGTTGTTATAGTTTGCTAGATCGATTTCCAATACGTGGGTAGAGTTGTACATCGAGTTTGTTTATGTTGTAAATGTCTTTGTACGAAATGGATAGTTTACCGTTTTTGTAAGCTCTAGATGTCAAGGTTGTGTAAAACCTAGTTGGATATGTTTTTGGTTGTGATGTCTCTATCAGGCTATTTTCCAAAGTGAGTCAAGTCAGGGTTACATTTCATGTATGTCTAAAGGTTATCAAGTTTCTGTTGTGTTGTGTTGCACGTAAAGTAATTTCTATATATGTTTATCAGGTTCAAGGGTTCAGTAGGTATCTTTAATTAGAGGATGACGATATTTGTTGACTTCACGTTGTCTTTCGAGCTAAGGTAGCAGGTATTCCGAGATGGGATGTGATAAAGGTCTTGTGTGGTGCGGCCAAGAGATGTCAAGATCCTCTATGCGGCAAGGTGTGTGTGCTTTGAGACAGACAGCCAAGCTTTTTAGCCCGACGCGAGATTGCCATGTGAGATGAAAGTGAAAATTCTCTCAACAAGATTAAAAGTGAAAATGGTTCATCCTAGCAATTTTTCATCATAGAACAAAGAGATGCATTGCAATTCAATCTACAAGAACCTAATTATCCTTTATTAATGAACAAGAAACAAGAGTAATTCATACTAAATTCAAAAAAAAATCATTTTCATTCTAGCGGTTTCCATAAAATCTTTACAATTTGCATTAAGATTTCATGCTTCAATATTGTTATGACATTCAAGAGCAAAGAATGTTGTGACATTCAAGAGCAAAGAATGCGCCTGTTTCAAGAATGGTTAATTAGTTGAAATTCAAATTGAAAATTAAATAAAGATCAAAAGAAAATAATGATCAAATCATTGAAAATTAAATAAAGATCAAAAGAAAATAATGATCAAATCGGTCATTTTCAATCATTCATGCTTCAAAGAATATGCTTAGTGTCATTAGAATTTAAATATAATTCATGTTATCATGAGTAGCTAATTCAATCAAATAAGAATTATTACAACAGCAAGAATGGAATTTCAACGAGAGATTCAATCAAGAAAGTAATTTAAACATGATTCTAAAAAAAGATGCTAAAACTACCATTCTCAAATAAAGTGGTAAATTTCAAAAAGTGAAGTGCTAGCTTGCTATAAATACAAATAAATGACTTAAAATACACATCTAAGGTTGAAGTTCATAGCGCCATGGCCCTTGGAATGGCGTCATGGCGTCAATTTTCGTTTTTATTTACAAAAATGTCATTGTTTCTTGTTTTGGTTTGTTTTCATTTGTTTGAATTCCAAATTGAGTAATTGTTGTGTTAGATTCCTTGACTCGTCAAGATTATTATTCCCTATAAAACAAGAAATTTAATGAGTAAGTGTTGCTATCTTGAGAGCCATAAGATAGAAAACCTAGCTCATTTACGATCTTATCAAACACTCCCAATTTTAGCTCTTGCTCATCTAGAGTAAGGAAAAGAAAATATGATAAACACTCATTCAAACATCAAGCAAGCTAGTTATGCATTGTTACAAGAATTCAAAATCAATCAATCATCATAGTATGCAATATTTTCAAAAGTAGCTAAGTGTTGAACTCAAGTTTTTACGATTGTTCTTATGCTTAAGCTTGTAATCAATTAGATATTCTAAGAAGCAAACACTCAATTGAGAATCATTTTAAAATAATTTTGTTCAAGTAAAATGCAAGGCCTCGTTATTTTGACTCACTAAACATGCTCAAAATTAAAGGGGTTAATGTACCCTAAATTTGCTTTCCCCCTACTCTAGTTCGAGAAGGATTTCTTCCTTATATACAAAGCCCTCCATTGAACCATCAAGCTAACTAGAGAATGCTAGACTTTCAGATACACTTGTCTTACTGAGGGAAAAAAGAAAGTTTGCCCACATAGGAGTTCATACTACACTAACATCGGGCAACCTTTATAATCACAAAGGAATAACTAACACTTCAACCTAAACGTGTAGTCACTCGTGTTTCTTTTTTTTTATTTTTTTTTTCTTTTGAGCTTTTGTTTCTCTTTTTTTTTTTTTATATGCTTCTCTTTTTTTATATATGCTTCTTTTTTTTTTATGCTCAAGCCTCACCTTTTCTAAGAAAGCATTTTCTTTGCTTTTGCCACTCTTTTCTTTCTTTGGTATTTTTTTTCTCTATATGGCTAACAAGCTTTTTCTTTGCCCCATTTTTTTCAGTTGGGCTTTTTCCTATTCTAATTTCACCTGATAGGCAAGATGGAATAATCGACCTTTCAAGTTGACAAAGCTTTTTCCTATTCTAATTTCACCTGATAGACAAGATAGAATAATTAACCTTTCAAGTTGACAACAAATAAATTTAAGTAGTATTACCCTTTTCAGATGGACCAAAGGTTATAACTTGACGAAGTATTCAAGAATGCATGAGATGACAAGAGATTTTTCTTTAAATGGATTCAAAATTCTGAGTACTCTCTTCCTATTAAAAATCATGCAAGCTAAGACAAGAAAAATGTATCATCAACTATCATGGTAAAGCACGAAGCAATAAGAGAGAACATCCATTCGACTTTTTCTTTTTCTCAATCATTCACTAAAACATACATATCAAACAAGCTTCATTCATGCATTCAAATGTCATTAAAACCACAAACCCGAGCTTAGATGCTCAAAGGTTCATCCAAATATGCACAAACCAAATATAAAAGCAAGACTAAGTTCATCTTATGTAAAGTGATTTTTTTTTTAATTTGATAAAAATGCCCCAAAAATATGCAAGTAGGTAAAGTAAGAGACCTAAACCTAACCACCCCAACTTTAAAAGCATGGTTTGTTTTTGAAGCATAAGAACAAAAATAAGAAGTACGAGAACAAAATGAAGGAAACCGAAAACTCTTCTTGATATTTGGGCAAGTGCATTTTGTTTGAGCTCGGCTTGCCAATTGAAAGCTTGGTTTTACTCTTTTTTTTGTATTTCTTTTGTAAATCAAAATAATTTTCAAAATTCTCTCCATTTATTTTATAAGCTGAAAATTATAAGTTTTAAAAGTACTTAAAAAGTAAAAACTAAAAAAAATGCAAAAATCTAAAACTAGAAAAGTGGTAAATTTGACACCTAATTGCCTCCGAGAAGTACAAAGTTTTAAAGTCGATTGCTCAACTGTACTTTTGCCAACTCATTCCAAACCAAATTTGAGTAGCTTTGTTCCTCCATTCGTTTTTACTTTACTTGTCTCTCCATGCTCATGAATTGAACGAACATGTGTTTGCAAAAGAGAGGTTCTTCATCAAAGAGCAAATGTTGGAGGAGATCAAGAGGAAGAGACTTGTGCTCAATCTCTAGTTCCTATAGAGCAAACATCTTTTCATTGAGAGAATAATCTTGTCAATGAGACACGACCATCATCATTATATATATTGAATTTATATTCAAATTAAGTGCATGATCATCATCCAAATTGCCATAAAATATAATTGGGTCATTATCAGGCAAAATATTCTCTTCAGATTTTGAAATAACTATCTTTTCACAATTTTTATCAAATCCAATATTTTGATTCCAAGTCAAAATTGTCAAGAGAATAAACATCATTATCATAATCACAAAAAAAAAAAATCATAGTCAATCTCAAGATCATCATCAAAAGTTTCGACATATTCATCAATAAAATTATGCTTCACATCAAGCAAATATATATCACATTATATCCAATTAATGAAAATATCCCCAAATTTAGACAATTTTGAGAGTGTATTTAACATCTTAAGGATAAAATTGGAACGATTGGGCCATAAACTCCAAATAGGAAGCTATTAATGCAACGTTTTGCAATTCAACAATGTTGGCAAAACAAGTTGTAAACTTGAAAATGTTTTCAATAATTCAACCCTAAAAGACAGTTTAAACATTCTACACTTAACCATCCTGAATCTCAAGTATTTTTGTCCCCGTAGCATCCAAACAATAAATATATCACATATCACATGTTAATTGAACACTAATTTAATGATTCCCATCAAATTTAACTTACCAAAATTAGAACTATACATCAAAAATAAAATTAGAATTTTAGAAGGTGAAAAACGCTTCGGAGCTGCACATGAAACTAAAAATATAGAAACTAAACTTCAATTTAAATCATATTAGTCCCTGTACCATTCCTAAAGTTAAATATTTAACAACATAGTCCCTATACTCCAAAATTTAGAGAATACAGATAAATAGAGAAGTTAACAGAAAAAGGAAAGGGAAAAAAAAAATCTATATCTATATAAATTGAAAGATCATCGTCATTTGTGGGAGCAAAGATGAATACACATAAAAGAGGAGAGAAGGATGATGGCTTTTGATTTTTCATATCGAGCCAATTCACATCAGAAAGTAAAATTGGAGGGAGGGGGTGCCAAATTTTCTTTTCCAATGAAATAAATAAAAATATAGGAGGGAGTAGATCAGGTCAGAGCATGGTTCCTGTTTTTAAAGAATTACTTGGAAAACAAGGTACGCTGACCAATCTTATCCTTCCCTTCAAGAACTTAATCTGTTTCCAACACCATTTCATTGCATCGACCTTGAATATCTCCAGATCTATACCACAAATAACCATCAATACAGGTATTATAGCACTGAATATATAAAACCAAACA